>BMAW01019498.1:37124-229730 GCA_019974015.1 Nephila pilipes | reverse complement strand
AATAGATTCATAATACTGAAATAATGACTCTCTCCCCCTTGACAATCCAGAGCCACCATATTATTTTTTTTTCGAAAATCCCTTTTGATGGAAAAGTAAAGTCTGGAAGTTTCTATTTTTTTTCTGTTATGTAACTTCCTCATGAGCTTGAATATTATAATAATGAATGATGAAGATATACTTTTTTTTTAAATATCAGGCTCTATCTCAAAATGCCATTCATTTGTGTAAAAAAAAAGTAAATGGTCTATCCAATTCCATTTAAGAAATTTCTGCATATTTTCGACTTAGTAAGAATAAATTTAGCTGAAATAGAATATGAATGTTAGTTTTGCGCTGCATCATTATAATAAAACCAGAGACAATTAATTATTGGCTATGGTTTTGTAGTGCGCTAACGCTTAGAAAAAGTATGCTCAAGATATATACTTTAATCACGTGTTTTGAAATTATTCTCTTAGAATTCTGAGTGAACGAGTATCTTTTACAATAGAAAAAAAACCATGTATACTTTTCTTCAACTAAAAGAAGACATCAACAACGTGTAAACTCACTTGTAAAAATAAATAAATAATTTATAAGCAAATTTATAGATTTTCGCTTTTTCAAGTAAAAATACAAAACTGGAGGGAGAAAAAGTAAAAGGAGATATATATGTGTGTATTTTCATCCTTCTCACTACATAATATTTATATGTTTTCAACATTATGCATTTTATCACAACTTAATTTCCCAAGCGACCAGGAACCGAGTACAAGCGATTTATTTTTACCAGAATTTAATGGATTCCAAGAACTTGGTAATACAACACAAATTACTTGAATACTTAAGATTTACATGGAAACATACAGGTTGAATGAAACCTATTTTTTCTTTCTTCCTTTCAAGATTTTAAAGGTATTATTTCGGCCTTTTTACATTTGATTTTATTCGGAGTGTACAAAGGTAACGCGATTTAATTAGACTAATGCCAAACACACAGTTTTCTGATTTGCAGTTCAAAATGAAACAGTCCCCGTGGAAAGAGAAATACCGATTGCTTCCTTCTACATTTAAATTTAATTTGCTTTGCATGCATTTTAAACGAAAGAACAAACAAATACTGTAAAGGTGTAAGTCGAAGATTCTTCAGAGTAGATACACATTATAGTCTAAAAATAACGTGACGGATTTGTAATAATAAAGGCATAACCAAAAAAAGAAGGAAATTATTTAATAGGTTAACAAAATATTGCAAGATTACATTGCCGTAAAATTTTCCTTAAAGTTAGAGTCAAAATGATATTTTTAAAATTACTTTCAATAAATGTAAGGAAAAGCAATATATACTTTTTGAATAATAAAATTCAAAGTAGACATCGTACAGTAGTTAAAAAATTTCAAGTAATGAACACATGACATATATTTAATTATAGTTACTAATTTCTCGGAATATTGATTTTCAAATTTTTTTGATAAGCCCTTAAATGAAAACTGTATATTTAGACAAGAGTATGTGTTTAAAATATTGATCAATCAATAGATTTCATAAACTTTATACTAAAATATACTAAATATATTTATACTAAAATCAATATTCATGTAAATGTATTTGTTGAGAGAATAGACTTATATAATTCTGACGCGACCAACTCATCTTTGATTTGCGTAGGTTATTGATTTTCAAAAGCAAATATTTAATGATATCTCGATACTCGATTATGTTTCATTTTCGCATAAACACTCGCATATTTTCGCTCAAAAGATTAACAAACAACAAATGAGCCACCAAAATGATTGAAAGTTTCGTGAGTACCAGTCAAAAGATGCGTAACCTTATTCTTTAGCTTTTATTGACGAGTGGGGCCATCTTCATAAAAAAAGTTCAAATAAATTTTTAGATATTAAGCCTTAATTTTCATTCTTATATTATAATATATATATATATATATATATATTATAAAATAAGAATGAAAATTAAGGCTTAATATCTATAAATTTATTTGAAATTAGAAAATAAATTTTTTTTAAATATTATATTTGATAAAAGGGACATGTTCTCATCCACATTTCATGAAGTTCATCGTTTAAGAGTTCATTAAGTGTTAATATTTTCAGAAATTAAATCAGTAAATAAATTTTAAAAAAACATTAGAATGGTGTCTAAAACACGGAAGATTTTCAAAAAATGGATGACATCATATTGGAGATCATTCACAGCTAATTTTTGTTCGCTTGATTTTTTTTCTAATTTCTGGCTTCTAAAGGAAACTCGGATCGAATTTCAGCTGTTACTGTCTGATCATCTTGCGTGTGTTTATCGATATCACCATTCATTCCTGTCACTTTGTATTTTTTTGGACCATTCTTCGCCAGGTGCTGAAATCCGCAAGTATAACATTCCTTCATTGAAGTTTTTATTTCTTCCTGTTTCGGAGTTCTGGTATTTTCTCTTGAATGAGGTAGGATATATTTCTGTACTGATTAATTTTTTTTGTTCTTCTTATGGTCCTTCCTCGTTTGTTAAATACTGAATACTCTCGTAAATTTTCTCTTTTGAGAAATACTATTGTGAGAAACAATAATATTTCTCATTTTATACGCCATCGATATGTCATCGAACACCAGTAAAAACAGAGAAGAAAATAAACATGCTCCGTCGCCAAGAATTTTAAAAACTTTGAAAGGAGTAGGTATTCCATCTATCAAATATATTCAACATCAATTATTAAGAACTATAACTGAAAAATAAATATGAAAAATCAATTTGTATTAACCTACAATGAAATACTTTTCAAGTTAAAAATATAACCAAAATTAATTTTTTTAAAATCAAATTTTTTAAAAATTCAACAAAAAATACTAACAAAAAAATGAAATATAATAAAATTCTTTAGCAAAAGTCACCCGTATTGCGTTATCCTTTTTGCAAAGGGATAACTCTTACGCTGGCAGCATATCTGGAACTGCAATTGAATAGACAGAATAGCTCTTAAGAATCATAGCATTAAAAATAATTATGTATTCTGGAAACGATAAAATATCCAGCCATTTTAAAAAATCAAAAACGTTTATTTCCTGGAAACCAAAAACTAAAAATTACCAAAATACAGAAACAAAACGGTTAAATCGAAGTTTGAGAGGGCCTGGCGCGCTTTAACTTTTTTTTGGCGATAAATCGCCAAATATGGTTGCCAAACAATTCTTTTCTGGTAACCCTACTGAATCTATAAAAAGTGGGTTCGACGCTTTGTTTATCCTTTACTCAATACTACCCAACAGAAAGTGTAAAAGCCCTCAATAGTCAAGTGTTCACTATTAGAATTATGATACGAGCTTGAAGGCCGCTCTCGCGGCCTAGACGCTCGATGAAAGCGCAACTTGCGTGCGTGCGTGCGTTGTTTATCCTTTTTACGCTGGATTGGATACAAACGTTGTTGATCGCAGAGGTACCGCGATTTTTGAAAATCCGTTGAACATTCAAAATGTTAACGGCCAGTGAAACATTTAAAATGTTTTTTATGCGGATGGTAAAAGAAAATCTGCAATTGAATTTTCAATGGGTTCCTTTTGGAAACTGTTTTTTTCCCATAAAATTGGTTTTCTTCAGGAGTGTTGGCGATTTATCGCCAAAAAAAAGTTAAAGTGCGCCAGGCCCTCTCAAACTTCGATTTAACCAACAAAACTTTTGCATAATATTTACATTAGGTTACAGTTAATGAAAATAAATATTTTGACTACAACTTTTTTTTTTTGTAAATGACATGAATAACACACCGTTTTCATTCATTTGTTAAAAGCCAATTTCAATATCTTCGTAAGATTGCGTTTGGATTCACAAATGTAATTTATCCATCATTATTAATAATAAAATACTTTTCTCATAAATTTAAAACTTACTTCTAGGTTCCACAACAATAAAAAATTACCGTTTGCTCAGCAAAGCGGGCAGAAATAAGCTGGGATTACCATAGTATAGTTTTTTAAAATTCACAATGCAAGGTCAACGAAATGCTTCGACTTGGCGGTGGAAGATATTTGGTAATAAATATCTAAATGTAAGAATTTCGGGGCTCAACATTTACATTATATATGATAAACCTACAATGCATCCTACTCAGCGGATTGCCTTGCGTGTGCGCTACTCCGAAAGAAGTCGCCAATTTAGTATTTTTAAAAATTCCGCTAAGTTTTGGAGCTAAATAGCACTTTCACCAAACGTGGGTTTCCAAACTCATTTATTTCTATCGCTAAATATATGCGTTTCCTATTTTTGACATGCACGAAATTTCGCATAAAAAACATCTTCGCCAAAATCTTGCCAATCCTCCACCAGCTCTTCAATATAAAATTGTTTGGTAATTTTCCATTTCACACGTGCCAATCTCACCAAGTAAATTTAAATGGTGATAATACGCTATATTCATAGAAAAAAAATATATATTCCGTTTGGTGTCGGTCATATCATTTTTTGGCGATAAAGTCGCCAAAATATACATAACCGATGGATAAGAGTAGATTAACGGATGAAAATTACATTTCGGATCAGACTTCCGTAAAATCCGTTCTTAGTGAGTGTCTTCATCGCAAAATGAGTAACTATGCTAAATTTCAAGTCAATTGGTTGTATAGTCTTAGAGATCTCGTGATGAGTCAGTCAGTGGTATTTCGCTTTTATATATATAGATTGCTTGCGTATGCGCTACTCCTTAAGAAGTCGCCGTTTAGTATTTTTCAAAATCCCGCTAAGTTCTGGAGCTAAACTACACTTTCACTAACCGTTTGATTCAAAACTCATTTATTTCTTTCACTAAATATGTACGTTTCCTATTTTCGACATGCACGAAATTTCATATAAAGAGCCCCTTCGCCAAAATCTTGCCTCTCCCATCTTTACTATTAGATCTATTTGAATGTAATAAAGTGCATCTGAAAGAGCAAAAAATAATGAATGCTTCTGTGGAATTACATTTTTCCTAAGATTTTTAAAAATATTTTTATTCTTATTTTAATGATTCGTTTTTGAGTTTTCTGGTCTTTAAAGAATATTTTAAAATATTTTTAAGAATCAGAGGAAAAAAGTAATTCCACAGAAGCATTCATTATTTTTTGCTCTTTCAGATGCACTTTATTGCATTCAAATAGATCTAATAGTAAAGATGGGAGAATTAAAGTCGAAATTCCATAGGATTAACATTAAGCTGATGAAATCAAAATGGCGGGTAGACGGGAGCCTTAATGGGTGAAAATACACAGTATACATATAAAAAATATGTATTCCGTTTGGCATCGATCATATCATTTTTGGCGTTAAAGTCGGCAAAATTACATAACCGACGGATAAGAGTAGATTAACGGATGAAAATTACATTTTGGATTTCCGTAAAATCCGTTCTTAGTGAGCGTTTACATCGCAAAATAAGTAACTATGCTAAATTTCAAGTCATTTGGTTGTATAGTCTTTGAGATCTCGTGATAAGTCAGTCAGTGGTATTTCGCTTATATATATATATATATAATTAAGTACTTGTGTTGTTTCGGGTGAAAAAAGAAATAAGTGTATTCTAAAAGATTTCCTAGCTAAAGTATACATAGCCAATGCTTACGTATTTTTAAAGATATTAATAGCTACTTAATAAATAAATTTAATATTAAAGTTAATAATAAGAAACAATAGAACAGAATATTGTACAATTAGTTTTATGATTGGTTCTTATAATAGGATTAATTTTAATAATATTTTTTTTAAAAAACATAAAAGCTTTCTTACATTACAAAAATCTTTAATATATAAGAAAAAAAGTAGATTTGTTTTTAATTATAAAAATATTCAAGATAAGAAGAATATAATTGCAAGGAACGATTGAATTTATTATTATAGAGTGTCAACGCGTGATAAGAGGAATTTCAGAATTGTAACAGGTATGGCCTTGAGAGATGTGATGAATAAGAGTGATTATTCATCACATCTCTCAAGGTGGTTATTATTAGAATTATGATTTCTAATAATAACCACTTCATTATGAAAACAATGCTTGATGAAATGAAAAAAAATTATAATTAATCTAGGGATTAAATATTTCTAACCTGTAGAATCTTTTAATGATTATAACTATTATATTAATGAAGATATTTATTAAATAAACATTAAGACTGAACATAGTTCAAGAATTCACAATTTAAAAATCAAACTGCAGAACTACAAAAATATTTAATGATATGTTATCTTGACAAAGTTCAAAATAATTGTGGAATAAATTGCAAATGTTATGCTAATCGAATTATTTGTAAACTACTAGAAATAAACAAAGCTTATTTAGAAAATAATTTTAGTAATCAAAAATTGAACAAGAGAATTATAGCTCTGTATGGAAAAGTAAGGTTATGAATTAGTAAAATTAAATATCCATGTATAGTTATACCACCAAAATTTATTAAACACCCCAATCAAATTAGAACAGTGACTAAAATATTTAATATTTACATTTCAAAGGAAGTTTAAATATAACAAACATTTTCCCAAAAAGATATAAATAAATTTAAAAAGACTACAATAATTAAGCATAGTTTAAATACAATTAAAATATTAAATACAAATAGATATTTAATATACATAGTTATGACTATGAAGACTTTTTTTAGTTCTATAGTCAGGGAATATCTGTTAGAAGTACTATTATTTTTTTATAAAAAGTTAAATATTAATGTTTTTATTTCTTATAAAAATGTGATTCATTTGTTAATACTGCTCATAGAGAATACTGTATTAAATATAATGATTATAAAAAGCCTTTCAACATAGAGAGTTTGCATGTAATTGTTTGTCTATTATTTACTTAGATCGTTTTGAACAAAATTATGTAGAAAAAATTCTATTTATAGATATATAGATAGTGTCTTGTACTATAACAAGCATTATATAGATAAATCTAACTTATCTTTTAAGTTCCATATTTAAATTTTATTCAAACTTACAATAGTAAATGTAAAATAGAAGATTTAGACACACAGTGGAAATTAAATGCATTCAGTTATTAGTAATACTTGAGATAAGATAACCAGTTTTAAATTTTACATTAATAAGGCACCATTCAAGAATAGTTGTACACGTATTTCTATTTTTAGAAACATTATTTTGAAATATGTCATACAATAACTTAGAGTATGTGTTTTCTTCTGTACTTTGTACGTATCTGTTATTCCTAAAAAATAAAGAAAAATTGAAACTTAAACATAATTCTAATTTAATTAAATTTCCGTTGAAATAATGTTATAAAAATTTATCTTTGATAGAATAACCAATCAATGGTGTGTTAATAATCCCAAAATTCGAGGTAGTGGAGATAAAATAGTTGTAATTTTTTAAATACCTTTCAAATTGCTGATGGAAAATAAACCGCATAAATTCTGCGAACAATGCATAATTTTCGCAACCATAAGAGAGAAAATTGACGAAGCAGATATAAGAATCTGTTTGATAATTTTATTCTCAACAACAACTTCCATTGTTTCCAACAAAGATCTATCAATTGATCTATCACTTCATGCATTTTTCACACTGTTAAAATATTTATAAGACTCATGATTTATACATGTAGCTTAGACAAAAACATATCTCTATTTCTTCAGAGAAAACAATAAGGATGAAAAAAGTATTTGGAATAATGCAAAAATGTCGTTAGCATAACGATCCTTAATTCACTTTACTCTCATGTATACCCTGCACGTGTCCAACCGTTTCTGAACAGCCTGGAAATATGGATATAGTTTAAAGCTTTTAGTAAAATAAGTATTTGGAATCTAAAGTTACAAATTTTTATGCCATAGCCTCAAGCGAAGAATGAAATAAACTTACTGAGATCAATAAACTAAAAACAATAATTTCTTAAGTCTAAAATTTATAAGAGTTTTGGAAAAAGGAAACCCAACCTTGAGTTCTGAAAAAAATAAGTTTATGAAGAAGTACGTTGATCTTATTACTCATTATATAGCTTTATTTTATAAGTAAGCTTTTCTTTTCTTTTCGAGTCACAGATTCAAATGCTATTTAGTGCAGTCCTTAAAATTTGTCTAACAAATGGGGTTATTATATTACATTCTATGTATTAATTTTGCATAATGAAATATATTTTTACTTCTTAGAGTGATATCTACTTGCATTTCATTCAAACTATATTTAGTTATTACTTATCGAATGGTTGAATATGTTTAAAACAGTTCTAAATTAATTATTAGGTAAAATATAGAAATATTATTTTTTGTTAATACAGCCTTGTTCAATCAATTTGGGAAATTACAATCGAAAATAGTTATAAGTAGCATTCTAAAAAATCTTGAAAGGAATTTAAAAACAAATTGCCACACTTTGCAGCTTCCACGATACCCTTTTACATCTTTATTGATTGTAGGCCAGTAATATGAGTATTTAATCCTCTGACGAATTTTATTTTCAACAAATTGGCCAACTAGTGAGATTTCATGTTCTTTTCTTAACACAATGTTGGTCTTTTCTATTAGTAATACGACTTGCTTTATATTTTCCCCATAGATAAATTCATTATGCAATAAAATTCCGTGGTCAATTAAATAAGAATTTGTTCTTTTTCCAGCCCATTCGAAACACTTCTGAAGCATTCGATTCGATTTCGAGTTTTCTCAATTCAAGTTTAATTTTTCCTTTAATTTTTATTAACGTCGATCTAGAAGCAACGCGAGGGCTATTGTTGATGGACCTCGAAATTTTGAGCCTCGATCAAGTGACGAGGATGATACCTGAGCTGGCACCCCACTCTCCTAATTTCCACACCATGCCAATGAGAGGACTTTGAGCTTCGAAAGATTTAACGAGCATCAGACCCGGCTACACGGCGGATCTTTACCGGCCAAGAATCGAACTCGCGACAGAACGAAAACCGCCGGTCACGAATCCAAAACCATGACCACTACGCTACCGCGGCCTTTCTCAATTCAAACTCCATTGGTTATCTTATCTTCTGAACTTCCAAGTCTCTTTGTTTTTGCTTCAACTCTCTTTCCTTTTGTTGAGCTTCTAACCCCATTTGGTTTTTCTTGGTCTCTTCGAGTGTGGTAGTAATTATCATCTCTAATGTCCCCTTTACAAATTCTTCATCTTAAGATTTACGTTCCATAATAATTTTCTATAGATCTATTATCTTCATTTCAGAAGTTGGACTTTCTCCCATTTCTTCAGCCAAATTACGTAAATCTTCTTTTTTTATCCTTAGTAAAAAAGATGGTGCTTAGTGTTTCGTAACCCCTTTTTTATAATATAAATATACAGACAGACATATCTCTTAAAACTAGTAGATATTTTATAATATGTATCGAAAAATAAAATGTATATCTGACAATAGATTATATACGGGTTAAATCTAATAGCATACTTCTAAAAAAACATGATACAATAATGGACACCAATAATCAGAGTCTTTTTCTAAGCACTAACTATGTCAGCCCTCGAGGAACAGCAATTAATAAACATTGAAATAAACGGATAATAATTCCCCAATGGTCATTAATGTGTAATCAATAAACCCTATACTTAAGCAAACTGTTCGAATTATTGGGATATATTATACTGTATCCACTGAAGTACAATATCAGATACATTCTAAAAACATTGACAGATTTAAGACAAAACACTAAACAAGCTTCGTTTCCACAATATTGTGAATAATCATTAAATATCAAAACTTTCGATACAAATACTTTGTGTTCAACTCAATTTTATAAAATTTCCGATGATGAATATGTTAAATAACTCGAAAATATTCTTTTATCAAAACACAACCTACATATAAACTAATCACACTTATTTATTTTATTCTATGCTTTTGGTCAACATTAAATATCCCATCAAAAATGTACTTGCTTAATCCTAATGCTTAGAATATCCATTAAGAATAAAATTCAATACAGCTCCACTGCATAACAATTCATTAAAATAACATTAAATAGAACTCACAATTCTGTCGGGATTACTCTATTTGTAACAGACATAAACGATGATATGATGTATACACAAAAAAATCAACAAATAAGAATTGTTCTTATTGAAACCTTTGCATGAAAAACGTTAAAAATAAATTGGCATGGTACCAAAATAGAAAAAACAATAAGTAAGAATACACTGATATGAAATTTATATATATAAGTTGACTTTTCGAATTACGAAATGTAGTAGTTACTAATTAAAATACATTTAAGATCTTCAAAATTGATGCAGTGAATCAGATGGATTATCATTTACATTTATGCAGATTATACACATGCGTTTAATGGAACTAATTTTAATTATATTGGACAAACATTCTAGCCCCAAATAACCAATACTTTTTTCCCTTTCAGAAATGAAATATAACACATCAATCAATAACTCCCGAGACTAACCCAGAGATGGCGCTCGTAGTAAACCAGTAACCAGGTCTTTCTAGAGTACTAACCTTTGCTTGAAACATGCATGTCAAAATTTTAAGTCAATCGGACCAGAAACAGCTGAGTTATCGAGGTTGGAGTAAAGTCGTTTTGTAGTTTGTTTAAAAAATGGAAAAAACCGAGTTTCGCGTTCTGATAAAACATTGTTTTTTAATGGGTAAAAACACCGTGCAAGCGAAACAATGGATTGAAAAATGTTACCCGGACTCTTGTCCATCAAAAGCAACGATTTGTCGGTGGTTTGCCGAGTTTAAACGTGGTCGTACCGACACAAATGACGCGGAACGCTCGGGTAGACCTGTGGAAGCCGTTACACCGGAAAATGTGAGTGAAGTGACAAAAATTATAATGAAAGATCGTAAAGTGAAGCTCCGTGAGATTGCTGAGATGACACAGATATCATATGGAAGTGTATTTACTATCCTTCATGAAAAATTGAGCATGAAAAAGGTTTTTTCCAAGTGGGTGCCGCGATTGCTTTCGATGGAACAAAAACAGCAACGAGTCGATGATTCAGAAAGCTGTTTATCGCTATTTACTCGCAACAAAAAAGATTTCTTGCGGGAAAAAAAAATGGGGAAAAAAAAAAAAGATTTCGAAAAGCGTTGGAACGATTGTATCACCCTAAAAGGTGATTAACAAAAGGTGTTATGTTGATGAATAAAAAAAAAATTTGCAAAAAAAATGTTGTTTTCAATGTTAGTCTCGGGAGTTATTGATTGATGTGTTATATAAAAACAACTAAATGACATTCGGTATACTGACGTCTTTTTTCTCTGGTGAGAAATTTATTCTATTTTTCCTGACGAAAACTTCTTTTTTCTCTGACGAGATATATAACTTTATGTTAGGGGTTGAAACAAACTTTTAATTCTATACTTTTAATAAATTCCGCCCAGACAATTAATTAAACTAAAAAACAATGGGATCAAGTATTTACGCAGAATATATGAAAGCTCTCACCTGATACGATCCTGCCGATTGCACCAGTAAAACACGTTTCATCCTTAGACGAGTGGTTGAAAGACGGTGAGAGTGGATGTGAAAAGAATAACAAGACCCTTTATACTTTTTTAGTTGCCTAACTTTAATTATAAATTAATTCAGCACAATACACAAACATATACAATAATAAAAACATCTAACTAAAGTATTAGACACTGCTCTTTACACCAGCCACCATGGCGGCCTTTCGCTATTCTAATTCTTCTTAAGTTGAGTTATTCTTCAACTCTTAGTAAGTTGAGTTGTTCCTCATAATAGATCTTTATTTATGTGTATATTATTGAATCTAATTTCTTAGAGATAGTGTTAATCAAACACATTTTCATAAGTATAAATATTGGTTTCGTCAATCTCTTAAAATATAATTTAATTTTAAACATTACCACCAGTTAACGTTACATGTTTTCAGAACAATCTGCTTAACTTTTTAAATGTTATTAAAACTTACAATTTGTAATAAGTTTATTTAATGAAAAAATATTTATTACAATTACACTGATTCTCTTGCCATATAGATGTTTTAAATAAGTTTAAAGTTGGTAGGATACGTAAATTTTATTAATTTCGATCAATGTATCAATAATTTGCCGGTTAGAAAAATGTAAAATTAATAAGCTTTACTAGTAGGTTTAAGTATACAAATGTGCTTACAGGAGGAAAACATTTTATATCTTATTTAATTAATTATTTTTAAAAAATGTACATAAGTAAGAATAGATTAATTTTACAGGAATGCGTATATTTACTGTGATTTATTTGATATTGATTACTCTGTTCTATTTCTTCCTTTTTTCTTTGTTTGAGTTATTATTCTTTTTTTAGATATTTCTTTTTACTTGGTTAATAAGAATTATAATCATGTAATTACTAAATTTGTGATGGTTGTGATCCATGAAACTAGATCAAACAGTCAATTCGAAAAATGCTCGTAGCCTGTGATAGTGTTTGAATCATAGTATCTCAGTTTTGGAATTTTTCGTAATTATTTTCGCTTGTGATATGCTTCGTATTTCTTGGTAATAGTTTGTTTATTTAACTTGATTGCAATTTTTTAAACGAATGTTTTTTTATTTTATTTTATATTATATATGAAATACACACACACACACACATACATATATATATATATATGATAGGAATGATAAATCACTTTAAGTAAGATATTTGTCCAAAAAATAAACATGAAGTTAATTTAATAATAAAATTATATACATTTTGTAGAAAATAACCACAACCTAACAAATTAGCTACCACTATTTTATTTTAATTTTTGTGTTTAATACTGACATCTGATTTGGATCTTAATGCATAAGTTTCTCGTAGAAATATTAATTTTTAAACTTCAAATTGAGTTCCAGAATGGAAATTGCAGTTCAAGTTAAGGAGCTGGTCGTTAAAACGGTTGAAGAAGGTAAATATCTTCGAAAAATTATTAAAGTAGTTCAGCGAAGGTGGATACGCTGAAAAAATCATCAAGTGTATAAAGAGTTGGGATACGTTAAATCATTCCTTGAAGAGGGCACAAGGAGATCCTGGATGACAGAACCACGAGGAGGTTCCTACGAAAAGTGACCGAAACTCCAAAGGTGAGTGTTCCAAAAATTGCTGCAACCACTTCTGTTACGATACAAATACCTGTTTTTACAGAAACAATTAGAAGAGTACTCAGGAAAGCAAGTTTTAGTAGTCGTGTGACCAGGAGTAAACCTTTCATTTCCAAACAAAACCAATAGAAAAAGCTTTCATTAGCTGAAAATTATCTTTCAAGGTCTTCAGACTTCTGAAGTCAAGTTATATTCAGTGATGAGAGCAAATTTAATGTTTTTGTAATTGATAGGCGATATTATGTTAGGTAGAAGCCTAACAGTGAGTAACTTCCTAAAAGCACCATTTCTAATGTATATTAGGGAGGTGGCTCTGTACTCGAATGTGTTATATGTCAGCCAATAATGTCTAAAGTTTAGTGTTTATTGATGGTATTATGGACAAAATTCAATATTTGAACAACCTGAAAAATAATTTAAAGCAAAGTGCTGAAAAGTTGGGTTTAGAATCAAGTTTCATTTTTCAACACGTTACTGATCCTGAGCATACAATTAAAATTGCTCAAATGTGGTTGTTGAACAACTGTAGAATGCAGTGGCATACTTCATCATAATTATTTGATCGCAACGTTATTGAAAATTTATAGTCACTGTTGAAAAAATCTGTCCAAAAGCACCATAGCACGAGTAAAGACAATTTAAAAACTGTTTTAAGAGAAGAATAGGCTAAAATCACAGGAAACAACCCAAAATCTTGTTTAATCGCTGTCTTGCCGTCTGAAAACCATTTTTAATTCGAAAGGGAGTGCAACCAAATTATTTATTTGTCTTTTTAAATTCCTACTATTAGTTCACACACTCTCTCTATATATATCTTGTACAAATTTTCAATCGTTATTAAAATACTTTTTATTTATCCACTCAAGTTCAAATACATTTTTTTAAAATTGTAATGGAGGATATTTGATGTTAATTTAGTTTTTTTTTCAAATATTAATTCATTTACTTAAATTTAATTGGAGAAATGCAGTTGAGCTCAACCACTTGGCGTGATTTCAAAAATTGCCGAACTTGGCGATTTTTTTTTGGCTGAAAGTTACGTCCGCGAAGCGGATCAGGGTAGCCACATTTGGCAAAATACCGCAATTAATTCCTGTCACCAAGGGTGGTTGGGCTAAAATGCATTCCAACCATTTAATTTACCGAATAAATTGAGAAACAAGTCAATGCTTCTGTTTTGTCATTTGTCTTGTAATGGCAAAGTTGGTAGAGGGTCAGTGTAGAGTCTTCATGTCTTTGGATCGAAGCATAAAATTTTTTTGATTTTCAAATAATTAATTTTAGATTTATATGGGAGAAAAAAAGTTTCGCTTATATAAGATATTTAGCAGGATTTAAATTTAGGAATAAATACCGTCAGTAACGAAGCGTGTAGATCGCTGGAAAAAAATTTCTTTTGCCATTTAATATTTTGATTCTGTCATATGTATATACATATTTATATTAATTCTAATTATTTAATATATTATCTTTAAAATAAAATTTATCTTTGTTGAACTAAGTAGGAATTGACTTAATATTTTTATATTACTTGTTATGTTTTCATTTGAACGTTATGCCACGAATATGCTCTATTTTGTGATTTAATATGTTGTAGTTTTTGCTTAAAAATTTTGTAGATTCAGTCTTGTTTTCACATCTAGTACATTTCTTAAAATGTATTTTATCACTTATGTATATATATTAAATTGATATAAATATTCACTAATACTTTTTTATTCTTTTAATATTCTAAAGGAAGGAATATATTCAACTTTGGGATGCACTGTAGAAAAATAATGAAAAAAATTAATTAATTCAAAGTAAAGAAATAGTTTAAGCATGAATTAATTAAAGGTAATAAAGAAAACAATTTTAAACAGAAGAATAAATATAATTAACAGTACAGAAAGAAACAAAATCTAAAATATATTTTAGTTGTTTGAACTAAAATAAATAATAAAAAGAAACATTTTAACTTATTTCTGCCTAATTTCATATACATCGATAGAAAGATAAAGCTTTACGAAACTTATATAAAGATAATCAAAATAAAAAATTACCGAAGTATTCTATAAACGAATTGTAAAGAAATGTAAGAAAAGTAAATTAAAAACAATGAAATATACAGAATAGAGAGACTGAAAATAAATAAGGATAAAAAGAAGGAAAAACGAGAAAGGAATAAAATATAAAATTTTTAAGTATTACATATTAAAATATTATTTTTATATTTATATTATTATTAAAATTTTAAAAAAAGTTACCAATTTTATATTATATCTAAAAGCGTTTTTAATACAGATATTTTAAAAGAAATTTATTTTTATATTTGTTAAGAAGGAAAATAAATTCATCTTATGTGGATGTTGAAAGGATTTATTCATAAATTTAGCCGTACAATGTTGCATTTTTGAGGTTAAAAGCTAAATTATTTTAAATTATGTTTATAGAACTAACAATTATTTGTATTCGTAATTAAAATAATACACATACACTCGAATTTATTATCATGCAAAATATAATCACTAAGTGAACAATTTCTCTTTTTATTGAAAATAAGAAATTCTTAACACTCGCAATTCCTCCTCAAATTCGTCATCTAAAACAAGAATTTTTTTCTATTGAGCACAATTTCGATAAACATCCACATTCATTCGTAACGTGAAAATAGAAATTTTCATGTTATAATGTATAGCAAGCCTGAGGTAGTCATTTCGCTTTGGTACTTTATTATTTTTAAAAATATTATTTCATTGAGGTTAAAAAATATGTATAAACACAATGAATAAGCATACAGATGAATTGATATAGTTAAGATAGAAAAGCGACAAAAATAGCCATGAGATTACGCTAGGTCACAATCCTTCCTACCTTTCTTTGCAAAGGTAAATAGACAATTCACCCGCAGCCGCATTATGGGCGTGTGCCAGAAAGGTTCGTCAACTCTTGAGAGAGATTACGTCTCTTTTAGTATTTTTATTTTTCGGTTTTTTTTTTTTTTTTTTTTTTCCCAATTGCTTTTTTCGTCAAGGAACTACATATTACCTTTTAATCCTGATAACATAAACTATACATCACAATATTTATTTCAACATTTAAGAGGCTATTTATTTTCTGTGTTATTTATTGAGTTATTTGATGTTTATTATAATAATACGCGGAAATAAATGAAAGGTTTATTTTAGCTAAAAATTCTATACGGATAGTACAACATTTGTTCACTCACGTTTATTACTAAATTTAGGATCATTTCTTTGTATTCTTCCCGTGTAGTTTTAACACATCTGAAGTGCTTTCCTTGAAAAAATTCGTTTTTTTTTTCATTTTGAATTTTTTCTTATTTTTCTTTGTTGTTATTTTAGCTTTTAACCTTAAAGATTTATTTTGGGCATTTTGTGTGTTTTTCCTTTTTAATTTTTTTGGATTTTAGATTTCAGATATATTTCAATTTATATTTTTGGTTTTTTTTAACCATTTTTTCAATAATATATTTTGTTGATAGGTATAGTTAGGCCTATGATTCTAAGATAATCAAACTTAGAAGTCTAAACCATGTTACAACATTAAATATATTACTTTTAATTATTTTATCTTTAAAAAAATTAGTTTCTTAATTTTTTTCAAATTCTTTGATTTTTGGTTTATTTTTTATTTACCTTCTTTATATATATATATATATATATATATATATATATATATATATATATATATATATATATATATATATATATATATATATATGAAGTTAGTTAAATAACAGATTGATATTAGATAATTTTTTTTTCATTTTAACTGGTGTAATATAAAATTAAATCAGTATCTATCTGATGACAAGAATTTTTGCTGTCATACCTATTGTTAATTGGTATAATTTTTCTTTAAACACTAATACTTAATTATTTTAAAGTTTTAAATTTCACTGTTTTAATCAATAAAATTAATTATTTTATTTTATTTTTGATTTATTTATTATATTATTTTTATATGTGTCATTATAAATTACATGAATTCATTAGGAAGCACATAATATTGGCTTAAAGTAAATAACATCAAATTGCAAGAAATTTTGGAAGACAACTGAAACTGTAATTCAAAAACTATACCGGTGGTGTATGAGATCATAAATATTTTCAGCATAAACGTATTCACTTTTAAACTCTAGAGAAGTGTCACATAAATGTAGAACACTTTTTTAAATTGATTTTTGTAAGGCGGATTTTAAATTTTGCTCGAATATTTCCACTAAGAGGAATTTCTCTAGATATTTAATCGTTAGCCTTTTAGCAATTCTTAATGCAGTCTTAAAACGAAACTAATAAAAATGCTTTTCATCTTTATAAATCAATGAAAATAATTCAGAATTAATTCTTTGATTGATTTTTAATATGGATAATTTATCAATTTTAAAATTACATTACTTTGAATATGATTTGTTGGATGTTTAAATTTTTATCTTCAATTAGATTACCTAATGCATTTTTTTTAAAGATTTATGATGCAATTCTATGATTTTTAGTGTGATTTCATTTCTCTCTCTCTTTCTCCCTTAATAAATTTATATAAACGTTTAATTTCCTGTACTTAAGCGTAAATTACAGATAAATAATGATCTGAAAGCAATGTTACCATGTTCGGTATTGCTATAATATAGTAACTTTACTTAAATTGAAAGATAGTCTTACAAACTCTTGACTAAAATATTTTTATCTGGTTTTATTATTTCTGATTATTTTCCTTATCCAACCCGGATATACATTACGTGATTTTAGAAATTGAATAGATAAACTTATATACATTAATTACCATACGGATTGATTTATTAGTAATGAAGATTTTTATTTAAAAATAAAAGAGGAAGAGTTTATGAATTTAATACTATGCAACCAAAAATATTCTATTAACTTATGCATTGTATTTAGGACGCATTCAATCACACTCTTCGTTTAGGTCGATCACATTAAATGACACGAAGATTCTTTGTGAATATCATTGCTTCAAAGCGCTCCAGCTATCACTGATTTTTTGCGAAGCAATGGGCTATTGTTTTAATTGGACCACTTTTGGCGTACCAAATCACTTTTCAATTTTTTATCGGTTGCTTCAATTTTTATTACATTTGGCTTAAATATATTCAATTTAATAATTTATCGTTTCCTTTAATTATAACATCGGAAAAGTTTACTATTGTCTATTTCTTGATATTTCATCGTTTACTTTAAGTCTTATATTTAATTGAATAATTTAAAAATAATTATAAAAAAGGCGCATATTGGCTGGCTAAATCTGTTCTTTGCAAAAGTTTGCATTGAAATTTTGGAAATGTATTTTTTTTTTACTTTTGATGAAAAACATTCGTTCATTTCTATCAAATTGGGTGAAATATTTTTGTTTATACTTTATCTACCCACCTTTATTTAGTAGTATGATAGAATTCTTAAGGCATGTGAAAAAAATTACTTGTAAAATAATAAAATAAAATTTCAGTTCGTTGGTTGTTTAAAATCGTCTATTACTCAAAATATGTCCTTATATCTATTCGGACATTAAATAATTATTTAATTAATACAGGGAAGGTGGAATTTAAATTCTGGTGGTAAATATACATACGAATTGCTTCATAATTTTGAATATAAGCTCAATTTTTTTTCTTATTCAGACTAATGTTAATGCATCAAATTTAAATTTTCATACATTCAAACTAGAAATAATTGGATAACAACTCAGAAATTGTTTTATCAAGTAAGTCAAGAACAACAATTAATATGCAATAGATAAAAAAAAAGTTATAAATTTACTATAGAAAAACTAGTATAATAGAGGTTATAAATTTATTAGTTTATTTCGATAAAAGAACGTTATGAAACAGTCAAAAACAAACAGAAAATGATACAAATAATTTTTTTTCCTGA
Organism: Nephila pilipes; assembly: GCA_019974015.1. NCBI lineage: Eukaryota > Metazoa > Arthropoda > Arachnida > Araneae > Nephilidae > Nephila > Nephila pilipes. The sequence goes on along the minus strand of BMAW01019498.1, from coordinate 210,796 downwards.
AACCAGGTGCCTCTTTTTTACATGGAAAATAAATCTTATTGGCTTTAATAACTTTTTACAAGTACCTTTTAAATCTCTTTATAATGAATTCTACTAATTTTGATAACTTAACACGCCAAGAATTTCCATTTCATTTCAAAATAATAAATTAGTATCCACCATGGTAAATACATCTGAACTTGGATATAATTTCGTATCAAATTTTTTGGTATTTTCAAAGCTTCATGACACAGAATTTAGCACCCCAGGTCAAAAGGTTGAAGAAACTGAAATTGGCACCACCTGGATGGGATTTCTTAGGCTCAAAAAGATTTAAAATTTAACTAACTTGACAAAGAATCGTAAAATTTAAAGAAGTTAATTTACCGACTTTTTTTTTTACCTTAATCTATCATTGACTGATGTTTTATGATTTGTAATTAAATGTTTTAATTCTGCATAACGGAGCACTGTAAGAATAATGAACTCTATTCTAAAAGTAATAATTTCTTATTAAATTGTAAAACTGAATTTTATAAAATCGCTTATTTATACTATTCTATTATTTAGGCTTCAATAAGAATTCCATAGATCAGGACTTTGACATATATATAACTTCCATCGATAATAATTAATCATAAAGGCTCCAAATGAGCGATAATGAGCAACGTAGTGGCTATGGAAGACAGAAATTTAAAAAAAACTCTTCTAATGTCTTTCACTCCTTGTAATGATAAAACAACATGCTGAAGGGAGTTTTAGATGGATGCAGACGTATTCGAGCATGTGTGAAAAGAATGATGTACAATATTTGTAAATATTATTTTTCATATATTTGTTTCATCCTTATTTAAAATCTATCCCATATTTTAGGATTTGTTCTGAATTTTACAACGCCAGGTAGAATAGGCATTTTTCAAATAATTAAACATAGACTCTATAACGTATGTGTACTTTAAAATAGTAAAATTTTTAAAAATTATTTTGAACTGCTGTTTGAATAAGTTTATAATGATAAATGGGTTATAAAATATGAACTGTTAAGATTGACTTTTGCTTAAAAACTGTTTTTCAATGTCTTAAATTAATATTTTGATAATAAGCTTGTTTGATAATAAGCATAAGCTTAAATTCATATTTTGCATGTATCTGATACTTTAATATCATAAATAAGCGTAAAAGCTAAGTAAACAATAAATTGTAAAGCAGATATTTTAAGATCTTAAATACATAACTGTACCTAAAAGTAAACGTAAATAATTTATAACATAATTTTGCTTCAGTCAGTTTTGTGGAATGTTTTGCTAGAACAATGTTAGAGTAACAAAGTGGTGGACTGACACATGATATAATCAATAACTCTTTTGCAGTTATTTATTCGCATTGATTCTATTTCGAGTCAGAACGCATTTGTCATAAGTTCATATATTTATGAGTTGAAAAACAAACAAACAAAAAAAAAAAAAAAAAAAACTGCTGACTCAAACTATCCGACAATACTTCTTAGCTATCTCTGACAGCAAATTCAGTTCCTTTTATAAATTAGATAGAAGTTCTTTATTTTTTTTAAAATTTTGACTGGCGATGATTTTATTCATAGCTCTATTTTAATCCAAGTTTTGTTTTGTACGCATTGTTTTCATCATAAAACTCGTTTATGAATTCGATTTGTGCATCAATAGATTCGTTTGAAGATTTGACAATATTCAGAACAGAAATGAAGAAATGAATTCGTTTTTGTCTTTTTACCGTTTTCTTTCAAATGTGTTTATTCGTTTTTCTCGATTCTCATTACAACTCAAGAAACAAATCTCATTCGTTCCACTCTCCCAAGATGTAAGACGTTGACATTTAATTACATAAATAGGATTTCCGATGTTAAAGGATTTCTCATGTACAATGACATTATCCTCGATCTATATGTCACTAAAAGAGCGTTTTTTGTTAGCTTTTCTGGCTTTCTTTTGTAGCAGTGACATTTATTCTTTGAATACGAAGAGTAGAGATGTTCGATTTTGCATTCATGGGATTAAGCGTAATTGAACTTCTCACGTGAACAAAAACCAATTTTGTTTGGGAAAAACTTGGAGAATTTTAAATTTAGTGAAAAACAATGTATGCAATAATCTTTCTTTTCTTTTCGATAATTAATAGTTCATATAAAGAAATTTTTCAAATATAATCATTTTTAACGTAATCGAAATGATGAAGTGTCCAGATTTATGCATCTAATTACGTTTCACAAATTGTAATTTTAAAAATGCAGGGAAACACGAAACATGTTCTCAAAACGTTAAAAATGATATTATTAAAGGACAATTAATGCAAATATATACATTAATAAAAAACTGATAGAAATAGTTAAAAATACAATGAAAAAACATTGAAGGAAACATTTTCTCTATTTTGAGTGAGGCAGATTATATAAATAAAACTTTTCCCCAAGTATTAAAATACTTCTTTTATCAATAAAGTTTTGAAACATAATAACATTAGTGTTATAATCTTTACATTGTACGTAATATTAATTAGTTTTTCTTTTGTGATAATAAATCAGTCGCAGAAGAAATTAACGTTATTGAAAAAGGCGATGAATTCCGAAAATTGGAAACAAATGCAGGTTTTATATTCTTACAATGGATTAAAATATTTATAAGACCATTGTTATACAAAAAAAGAATTTAATCGATAATATCTGCAATTAATGGTTCGCATTAAAAATTGCTCTGAACCCTTATTTCTCAGGAACCTCTTTTGCACTGTTTTTGCACATTTCATTTACAAGAAAAAGCTCCATTTAACTTAATCAACTCATCAAATAATCCTTATTTATATATTTGAGCGATTTAAGATTTTATAAAGTACATTTTTTAAAAAAGAAAATCTTTTAAAATTTTTTTACCTGTGTGTAAAAACACGTAAAAGCAGGTCTTTACCTGTTTGTGATGACCGATGGCGTTGCTGAGACAAGTTGGTTTGCTATTGTGTAGCTCTAAACGGTTCCAAAGCAAATTTGATACTGATTGATAGGTAGTTTTTTGATTTCTAGAATGTCTTGTTATAATGTTATTGTTACCATCAAGAATACTTGGATTCATCATTATAGACCGACGCCAAGCAAAACAACGGCTTATTTCAGGTGTTCTAAAGTAGTGGTTGGTAAACTTTTGAAGACAATTTTTCGGGATGGGTCACACTCATGTTTTTCTCTTTAAAAATTTGGGAAACGATTTTTGGATAGTGGATTACCCCATTTATATTGGTAGCTATTGAGCCGAATAGTGGATCATTGGCACGAAAACGCATCTCAGTTAAGTGGTGTAACCATTCGCATACTTTTCAGAAAATCCCTTTCTGAATTAATTTTTCCCTTCGTTAAGTTTGGTATGTTGAATTTAATCATTATCTCAAGTTGAAGTGCTTAAAAGCAAGACTAATAATTTAAAATTAATCATTATTAATGTTTTAAAACTTTCCCTTAATAATAAGACTATGATTTAGTAATTGTCTCATACTGTTTATGGAAAATGCTGTACTGCAGCTCAGTAACTGTTTCAGGCATTTTCATTTGTTCAAATAATTAACTTATTTTGAAATTAATCATTCATATAGTTTTTCATATTTAGCACATAATTTAAAACAAATTATAAGCACATATGCTAATCTTATTTTATGAATTAAATACATTATATTTAAATGATTTATAATCTACATTGTACAAAAATATGTATTAAACTATTTAGATTATACAAATACACTAAATACTGAAACGACTGCCCTTCACTATTTTACTCTTGCGTTATATCTTAGTTGAAGATATCAACCGAAAAACATTGACTCCAATTGAAGACACGAAGAACAAACCAAAATGCTTCATTAATAGTTATTGATGGATAATTAAATTCGCGTTCTCTGGAATCTCAAATAACTTCTTAATTCTAATATAAAATCAATTAATAAATTCCTTGCTCACAAATTCTCTCAAAAGATTTAATCACTTCCTACAAACAGCCGATTCTTAGATTAATACTTCAAACAGAATTCGTTTCAATCCACAAAATAACAAAAGAGCTTCAATCCAAGTTATAAATCTCTGTCAGCAAGTAGTTTTGCTTTATCTCCTTTCAAATTTTATGCAATTCAAATTATCATAAAGTTCGCAATGTTAGTGAAGACAAAATTGCAAATAGTTCAATGTCATAATATTCCTATAAAGTATTTTATATAAGCATAAAAAAGCGTTATGGAACACTAAATTAAATGGTAGGTTAAATTTAGCGCAAAGTTAATTCCATAGAAATTATTTCTTATTTAATGAATTGGAAGACTTTTATATATATGAGAGACGCTGAGTTAAAAATACATCAATTATCAAATTAGCATACAAAACATCAAATATAATTATTCAAAATCAGAAGAAGGAAGCTTATTTGCAACCATAATATACTTTCTTGACCTGATAGGAAAGTTTGGGGAGGAAGGTTCTAGCTCAGGTGTTCACAATTACGACGTATGTTGCCAAAGCCAACCGTTGCTTCTTAAGATGGACATTAAAACAATTAATCAAACAATAATGTACTTCCAGATATAGGAAAATGTGATTCTTTACTTATGTGAAGAATTGCAAAGGAATGATATATTTAAATATATCTATGCGTGGTGACAAAATTAGGTTAATTTTAAAATTAGAAATATCAATAAGTAAAAGTTTTTGATAGATTATCAAATATCGCTTTCGGTTTTCACTATGAATTATAGGCAACACTTCGGAATCGCTTAAACAGAATCACTGATATTCATTAATGAATTAGAAATCATCACATGAAATATATTTACAGGATGTGCAAACAGATTTAACAATATATTATTCAAATATTTTGTTTATATTACATGAGTTAATTAGAGCATATACGAATTTATTCTGATAATGTTTAACGGATAGTTTTAGAATGTTAATTACTGCCATATATATCCCTTTCAATAACAAAAATATCTTCTATACTTAATTAACTTTTTATTATTGCCATAGAATCATATTAAAAATAAAAATGTTTTATTAAACTACTGACCATAACATTGAGACACCAGGAAGGAATGATCTGACGAAAGTCAAAATCACATGAAGGAAGAAGTTACGATATGCAAATGATTAGTACTTCAGTGAATTTAGACGACGCAGGAGGGAGAAATGACATCTGAAGCACTATATAAAAGGAAAGTTGTGAAGTGGATTTACATTTGGAAAGTACTTTGAAAGGTCGGAGTTTGCTCAGAATATAGTGTTATGCCTTGAATAATAAGAAGAATTGCTTACCAGCAAGTGTCGCAATTCGAAAGAGACAGGATCATTGCCTATCGAGAGAGTGGATTATTATTCCATGATATCACCTGAAGTGCTGATCACAATCCAACCACTGTAAATACGAATATAGAATCAATGGGTTGCTGAGGGTAATACCGAATGCCATGTGGGATCTCAAAGTCCTTTCACAACTAACGCCGAGAGGACAGACATATTGTGAGGTCGAACCTGCAAAACCATACTACCATATCATGGACAATTAATCAGGAAATGGGCATGATTTCAGCACATCCAGTATCCACTCGTATGGTGCGACGACGTTTGCAGTAGCGTGGACTGTCAGCACGACGACTATTACTTCGGCTTGTCTTGACAATGCAGCATAGAGAGAGACAGCGACTCTGGTCGCCGAACGACGAGGCAGAGTACAGGAGAGGCCCAATGTCCTCTTTTCAGACGAGTCTCGGTTCTATGTGCAGTATACAGATGGTCGTATACGTATCCAGAAGCTGTCGGGAGATCGTTCGTAGCCTGCTTGAATTCGTTATCAGCATAGGGGTCCTGACCTGGTTTGATGGTTTGAACTGCCATAGGGTACACGACAGGTGTATCTTTAACTCGGATCGGTGGTAATTTAAATGCAGATGGTTTTTTTTCTGGTATCTTACTTCCAGTGGCTGTTCCTTGTCTTCGCCTATCAAACATCATCTTCCAACAAGATAATGCAAGACCACATATTGCACGTAGTGTTTTGACTTCCTCGATGTACAGGGTATTCGACTGCAGCTCTGGTCTGTACGCTCTCCAGATGTGTCACTCAATGAAAACGTCTGGTCATATGTTGCTAAGAGACTGGCCCACCACTCCTTTCACCACCCTAATACGGTTGATGATGAGTAGAATAAATTTGAAGCAGCATAGAGTGAGTTGCCCGTTTCTGTTATACAAGCCCAGTTTGAATCCATACCTAATCGGGTAAAAGCCGTTGGTTTTAGCTGCCAGGTGTTGCAGTTGTTTCTACTAATTTCGCTTCCCCCGCCTGTAAATCCTCAAACAGCTTACAAATTTTATAATTTTGTCTTCTTGCCATACTACTTACGTACAATAAATACCTTTTTTTATTTACTTTCCTTCATGGAGTTACAATTAATTTCAATTTACATAAAAGAGGAAAAGTAAATGTAATATATATAATGTTATAAATATTTAATTTTATCTTTTAGGCTCATATGATCTTTTCAGCTATTAGGTTTATACACCGTCTAAAATTTACTTGGGAAACACACACACAATGCACAGAGGTATCAAATTTTCTTGAATGAATATATGGGGGCCGATAATGTTCACTTCGAAGTTATTTCTTTGAAATTTGAGACTGATTATCTAGATTTAGTCTTCTTTATATTAAATTCGGACGCAGACTACATCATATGATTTTTATGGTCGATCTGGCTTTACTAGGCATAGCGATGTCACAAATTGCGTCCCATAACTCTATGGTCGATTTCGATATTCACAATATATGGTTATATAGCTTTTTGTTTATTGTAGCAAAATCAGGACGTCACCTGATTTGAAAGCTAGCATTATACGCCATGTGGCTGAAATCCCTCGTAAGTTGCTTCGCGCTACCATTGAAAACACTATAATGCACTTTCAATACGTCATTGATATCAATGGAGCACATATTGAGCATATTCTGTAATCGAATAAATTATAACGATTCTAACATATTTTTTGTCCTTCTTTCTCACCACATTTCCTCCTAATGGTCAAAATTAAAACTATTTTTTTATTGCAGAAATCTTTTTCCCATGGTCCATATAGCATATATTCAAAGTTTCATCAAAATCTGATAAGAAGAACGGGTTCTATAAGCCTCTGAATAGTGTAACTTTAATTATAACCACTTGGTATTTCGACACAATTTTTTCATTAATTTTCTATTATTTATTATTTATTTTATTTTCTTACATCAATTCCTATTCATCTATTTGACACTTTGTTCATGTGGCCACGGTAGCATAGTGGTCATGGTTTCAGACCCGATGTGTAGCCGAGGCTGATGCACGTTAAATCTGTCGGGGCCCAAAGTCCTCCCGTTGGCATGGTGTGGAAGTTAGAAGAGGGGTTGCAAGCTCAGGTGTCGTCCTCGTCAGGTTCAAAATTATGAGGCCCATCTCCAATAAGTCCTCTAGTTGCTTCAAGAGCGACATTAATAAAAACTAAACTAAAAAAACCAAAGACGCTTTGTTCATTGTATATTTTAGATTTAATGCATTTTTATAGAAAACGTTTGCTAAAACTCTCCCTATTCCTACCCTATTCCCTCAAATCATTTCCGAGCACTGTTCTGAAGGAGAAGGAATTTGATGAATGGTCTGAATTAATTTTAGTTCATGGCTTTTGATTCATTGTTGACTGATGCTTATTTCTTATGAATGCTACTATTTTAATGTTGGCGCTCCCCGAATACATTGCCTAGTTTTGGGTCTTTACTAAGAAAATTTTCATGCTTATTAAGTAGTCGTTTTTGATTTTTCTTATAATCTTTTTTTTATTTATTTATTTATTTTAATTTTACTGTTTCCATCATTTGCTTGAATCTTCTTAGTAATTTTGCGTTCGATTTCATTCGAATGATAATCAGATTATAGTTGTTTTTAAAGATCTTTTTAAGCAATGTCCCATGCTATATGATAATTACATCATTTAGTTTCCATGTACTTTATGTATCATTATTTCTTATTGTTTGTTTTGATTTATTATTAAAATTACCAAATTCTCTTCTCTCACTCAAAATAATTATAAATTCTTCTAATAATTACGATTTAATTTTAATTTTTGGAAGTATTGATATTGCATTTTACAATTCACTTCAGCTTATTCAAAATCCTCAGTACAGTTTCTATTTTATAAACTCCAATTTATTTTTCCTATCGAAAATTGTATTTTTTTTTTGAAAAAAATCATTAGCATTTTTAAAACAATTCTATAATTATTGAATTTGACAAATTTAAATATTGATTATCTTTGTATGCTGAGACAAGATATATTATGCTTCTCTCGTTTCAAAAGTATTAGCCCTTTTCAAAAAATCATTTGTTGTTATATTGAAACTCCATTTCCGGTTTCTTAAAATATAGACAATCTAATACTCAAAAATGTTTTAATAATTTAATATTGTTTTTAGATATGCTAATCAAATTCCTTTTTTCCTTTTTTAACATTGTTCATCGAGAAATACTTCAGATTATTCCTTCATAATTTTCCCAATTTATTGTTGATATTTATTATTTGCGGAGCTGATTTATGCATCATTTTATTAGTGGATTCTTTTTGAATTTTTAAGCCATTTTTTTCATTTTTAGAAATAAAGATTATTAAAGCCTTAAGTATTTACTAACACAGTGAATATTTTTTAAATGTTATTTTTCTTGTTGCGCAATTTTTATTAATTTTATTTCATTGTAAGTAAATGTTTATGATTAACCATGGAATGAATGAGCATCATATTCTCATATTTTTTTTTACAAAAGCTGATATCTTAATGCTGGGGCTCCATCTCTGGCTAGGACTGTTTTAACTGAACGCCAATTTAATTTAAATTTTTATATACGGCTTTGGTATGTTGTCAACTAAATACTTCTTTTATTAAAGGCATCTTAGTTGTTCTCTGAAAATTATTAAAAGGTAGGCACTCATTTAAGGAATTTACTTAAATTTCGGTTGTATAGTCTTGAACTATGTTGAAATTGGATATTGATCTAAATATTTATACCTACTACTTAAAGTTTTCATATTTTTAAATTCTCATATGCAAAGAAGAGGTACTTTAACTTGTTGTATATATAAATATATGAGAAGGTATCACTAGGAGTTATTTAATACTAAGAAATAACCGAGAGAACTAGATAAAATTTATTCTACATATTTCTTAATCCTTACGTACATAATGTTGTAAATTACAGCTTTAATGTCAATTTGTTTGGCTTTTGGAAGCCGTATAGTGAAGTAATCTGCTGTGTTGTGAAGTTCCAATTATTATCCAGGTATATCAAAAAATTTTAATCGTTACTATTACCTATACTTGCAACCTGAAAATGATCTGAGAATTAAAACTTAATTTTAATTTATTATTCTTAAGATTTCTCTACATAGTCAAACTTCAGAGTTATGCATTTTTCTAGCGTTTCTCGAACTTTGGAAGACTATCATTGTTGAAATTTGCAGATTGAACTCTATCTTCTTCACACTGAAGATTATTGCAATCTACAGCTTCCAGAAACCAAACAAATCAATATACATAGCAGTAATTTACTACATTATGTACATAAAGATAAATTATTTTGCAGAATATATTTTACCAAAAGATATATAGGTTACATTGTTAAAAAAGGTGCAAATTACATTTGATTTGAGAAAAAGTTGAAGCAATTACTTAGAATAAATATGTTGAGTTAAGCCTATTGTAAGATAATGCATTTCATCTTTAATAGAAATAAGTTATGAATTAAAATATTTAAATACATATATTTTTATCCAAAAATGGATCAGTATTTCTTTTTCTTGTAAAAATTTATTTTAGAGTGCCTCAAGATGAAGCATTTGCTTAGAAAGATTTTTCTTATTTAAAATTGTGAACATTCGACAATGATTTATTTTCTTAACTCATGTGATTGTAACACACAAAAAAGAAAAAAAAAAAGATTTTTTCTTCTTTTATGACGATGATTTTATATCTAATTAATTAATTATGAAAACGATTTTTCCTATTAAATAAGAAATAAAACTGGGTTGTTTGATCTCTAATGTATAATGTTTGATTTATGAGGTTCAAAAACATTTCTTCAGTGGGTTATAGTAATAATTTACTTTCAAATAAGCACTAAACTCTTGGGCATACTACTTTATAAGGATATAATCTCTAAGTGAGGAAAGACCTATCTATTTTCCGATTATTTATTCAAATAGCAAGATTTTCAGACTCTTATATATGTTTATGATGTTACAGAGTATAAAAACACGTTTATGTTATGAATGTAAAATAGTTAGGCGTTCAAATTTTTTTTAAAAAAAAAAAACGTTTATTTTAATACAAGTAAATTTTCAATTCCTGAGGCAAAAGTGTATATTTAAGAGATATTTTATGAACATGGCATATATATATATATATATATATATATATATATATATATATATATATATACATAGCTTTTTATTCATAAAGGGAGTTGTATCAATATTTACAAATCTTTTTCCATCTCTAGAAACTTTTCGAAAATTTGTTGCTGGGTTTGTGACACATTCTTTAACATAACATGCAGGTTGCTTAAAAATGGAAAAAAAGACTGGAATCTTCAGGGAATCTTAGAAGATTATAAAAATATTAATAAGAATATATTAATCACATGTTATATTTATAAGCTTTGTATAATAAAGATGCGAATTTTTTTTTATCTGTATATAAATCTCTAATGTTAAAATAATTTATGAAGAGAAAAAAAGAAACACATTGGTTTTAGCATAGATTATTTTAACGTTATAGATTAATAGCTATTGATTAAAAATTTTCCCTCTTAAATAAGGAGAAAATTATTTATAATTACCTGAATTATATATAATTTCTGTAATATTATATATAATTACTAAAATTAATAAGATATAAAGACCTTAATTTGTGCTTACTACTGTGGTTTTGAAGAGATTTTATTTGACATTTATTTCTGTTTGATTTCTATCAATATATAATATTTTCATTTTCCTTTTCTTATGAAAAAGATGACCCAAACATAGTTATAACATAGATCTATAATTATTTCAAAAATATACACTGACAGTTCTGTAATTTATTAAAAGAATCATATATCTTTTTTTAAAAAGAATTATATATCATATCATCCTGAAATCCCATTGTTGGAATTTTCAACAAAACTAAGCAGATCGTGAAAAAATATAAAGTAATTCATTTAGAATAGATAATAACAAAAAAACATTCAGAAATACAGTGAAATAACCAGAGAATCAAAAATAATAAAATCATCTATTTTGAGAATGCACGTTCAATTTGCAAAATTTGGAATTCACTAGTCTGCCAAACCCAATTTTTTTTACAAAGCAATAAGTTGACATTCATTGAGACTCAGTGAGACAAAATAACGAACATCGTTGTTTAAGCGAATGTTGTGATTGTCAAATGTTAAAGATTAATGTTTACGTTAACAGTGAGGCATAGTAAATCATTAATGTGAAGTAAATCATTTATTTCATTATGTGTCTGAGAAATGCTGACTAATTTGAAATACCATCGCATATCAATTCCCCCACACAATAATAATAAAAAAGACACTCTTAGATTTGAATTCAAGTTTTACAATTTGTACGAATTTATATATAAAAATGCATTTAGTAAATAATACGTTAAATTTATTTTTGCTTCATAGATTTCTTTTTGTAATTTAAAAAAAGAAATCATAGCACTTTAGTTATATTTGACGGATTGTCCAAAAAAATAAATGTGTTTTACATACCTTGACTTTGGAAATGCAACATCCGTAGATTTATCTGATTTTGAGCAGAAAATTGTTTCACAATAATACACGCTGGAATTTCTTTTCACTTAATGCTCTTTAAGGAGTCGATGTCCTGTTTTATAGCATAAATTAAACACAATTAAAATAACTGCATGCAGATCACACTGGTGGCATTCTCGGATCGGTTGAGTGGGGAAAAAAGGGAGATCAAAAATATGAAGAAGCAATTGATGCATGTTGATGATGATGTCCTTTTTGTCGTCGCATGAAACTGGTAGTGGATCCAGGATGGCTGAATTATTTGTAGAGGGGACACATTCATCGTTGCAGAAAACTAGTTGTAGATTCTGGATGACTATTTTACTTGCAGATACACAAGCTCGACCTCGCAGAAAATTGTAGTAGTGAATGTGAATGAGGCACACATTTTCTCTGTAGTGGGTCTGTTGTCACTGGAAAATGGCTATTCTTACTGTAGAGGCTATTCTTATTGTATTTTGTAGACATCTGGGATCGAAAGCCCATAAATTTTGTAGGAAGTTATCCATCTTGCAAGACACCTCTTGGTGCTTTGGTTTCTAGGGGAGGGTATCGGCCTTTACTAGTGATGACGAAGCTTCAAATTGTTTTATTTCGTTTATTAGAAGGAGAGATGAAGGAAAAAATATCTACAAAAGCTGCTATGTACAAGTTGACATATTTTGAATAACTAGTTCCTTCGAGAAAGATAGATGGCTACCTAACTTTATCACATATCACCGATGAACGTTGAAACGCGCGCTGGCTTTCGAAGTTTAGCTATATCGGGAGATGGTGGAGTAGAGCAGAGGAGAAGAAAGCGCGAGAAATAAGCGTTTCTTAGGTTGCTCAAGAATAGAGGGTGCTTCATGAGTTATCACATGACGCTGATTCATGGTGCCATCTATCGAGTAGCTGAGGAATTGGTTTCACAGTATATAAGAAAATACAGTTAATACTTTGATAATCAGCTGGAAAATCCTACATATATGTATATATTATGGAAATACTTCAGACTATATTGTAACTCCATAAACACGAGTTACACAGTATACATATTCGACAGAAGGGAGCAAGGGTGCCTCTACACTGATGTTTAAGTGATCAAATATGCGTGCCCGTAAAGGATAGCTTTCAAGAGAACTTGTATAGAGATGAATTTTTGCTTTTTACAAGCAATACAACTTTGCGACCAATTCTAGATATCCTTTCTACTAGATTGTCAGATATAACGATCATCTACTAATTTAATTATAGCTTTAGTACCAGGTTGCGAAAGTTTATGGAAAAAGTCTAATTGTTGGTACTTTTCACAATATTAATACTTTTCTTTCGAAAATTTTTCGATACATAAATTTTGGTACAACCCATTGAAAAATGTTTCAAAAAATATTTCACTGCTGTATCCAGATGTTCTACATATTTGAAAAGTAAGAATCCTTTACTTTCTAGTAGATGAAGAAACTCAGGATTTTGTATGTTCCCTGAAATAAATTAGGTAAGGAAATTTATTGCTTATAGTTCGATTCGCGAAATTTTGTCTACGACCAATTTTCTGATCCATATATATGCAGGATATCAGTAGAAACTTATCCAACCTAGTCAAGATGACGAATTTGTCGATGTGTATTCTTTTCTGTTTATTAAAAACTCATCATTCTAAAACTGCCACACACAAATAATGAGCCATTATTTCAGTAATATCCTCCTCCTGATAGGTATCTGATGATATGTGCGAAAAGATCTACGGTTAAAAAAAGATTTGCTACATAGACTATGAGCTAAGTAATGGATATTAGGGAGTGGATACCTATTAATTACAGTTCAGATATTCAAATGCTTATAACCCCTACAAAGTAACCGACTTTTACCTTTTGGCACCATGTGTAAAATTGTAAAGTAACCTTTGTTGAAGGCTTACATCAGGCGTATCCAACCAGCTACCCGCAGGGAAAGAAATGGGGAGTGAAAGAATATAAATACGCGCTGCAAGATTATATAACTCCATAAAATTAATTCAAAGGTTAGTATGCCAAATTACCGTTTTCAGTCAAATTCTCTTTTATCTTCCGTCTTGCTTGAGAATTATTACTAAGTATGGGATCATGACATCACCTTGAGCTAAAAGTGAGTCACAATTGGTGATTGAAACACACAACGTACGTGTCTGGAAATAGATAACTTCGAGGGAGAGTCAATCTTAGACTGGTTTCAGACAAGGCACTTTAGCTGATTCAACTCAGTTACATTTCAACTAGTTCTGAAGATCGTAATATCGAATATCGTCTAATGTGTTTATTAGACTAGTGAGGGATGAGAATGTAAGTGGCACTTGTGCTTGGTGAATAATTGTCAGATAGCATGAGTTGACTAAGTGTGAATAGACAAGTGATTATTCTTCAAAGCTAACATATGTTACATTCCTTCTTCCGCCTGGTCACATCTACCGCTCTAGTCAAAACCGACTTTATTTATTTGGAGAACTCAATTAAAGAACAAGAGCTAAACTTCTATAATTAATCATTTGTAATTAGATGGACTACGATCAAGCAGTTGTTCATCTTTTGGTACGTCATATATTTCATTATTTTTACATAGTTTGTGAGAAAAAAAATCATAAAGTAAGACAGTTGAATTGACATTGCGAATAACTTTGTACAATGAGTGAAGAAAATGAAATAGTTATTGACTCATTGGTTTTATCTTTTATAAACAAGTAAATATACTTTTAACTTCTTATTGAATCTTACTATTTATATTCTTAATGTTTCTTCCTCAAAAATAAATATTTTCTCTTATTTCTAATACTATCTTAATCTTTATCTTTACCAAATAATCTGTTTAGAAATTTTACCATGACAATTACGTCTCATTAAAATCCTGTATTAAATAAGAAATATATTGAGAGAAGATTATTCACAATAAAAAATGGACAGAGAACTGATTTTTTATTAAAAGTAACAGTGAGCCAATTTATAAAGCTCTCATAATTGTTGTCTGAGAGAATAATTTGAAAAGGCGTTAAACGCAGAAACATGCCAAATTCGATGCGTATCAAGGAGACTGTCAAAAAAATAAAATAGAAGTATTGAAACAAGCCTTATATCTCAATAAAAAACTTTTAACAGCGAAACAGCTTAGACATTATTGTTTGTGAAGACTAGTTATTTAGTCACAAATTTAATCATCAAAAAGTTACAAACCATTTTTATATGGCGATTTTATTAAGTATACAAAAGCGTGGCAGATACAATTATTTAAATAATAAGAAAAACGACCCATTTCCGTAATAATTATTTTTCATCGAATTGTTGCCAAAAGAATTGAGGAACTTAGAAAATCTACCGAAAAACCTATAAGAAGTAAAGATTTATTTTAAATTTTATTCTGTAACAAAGATTTAGGTATTGATGTTATTCATAAGATATTTGTCATTTGAATGGGAGGTATGAATGACTATTAAAATTTAATTGATGAAATTGCTTCTTTAGTTTCACTAATAAACACAAAAACTTCAAAAAATTCGTATGAAGAAGTGAAACAAATAATTAATATGATTTTCTTAATGCCTCGCTAGCCCGTCTTTTGCACTTATGGATGGTGCCTCAGATACAGTGGTGGATCCAAAGTGTACCACGTGCACCCTTCCTCTCATAAATTAATCCACACACAAAATAATATACCTGAACTGAAAATCAGATCCAAAATTTCCCAACAGAATTTATAAGTATTTGATTTATTGTTTTACTTCATAGATATTATGTCCAAGCACAACACCGAGATGCCCATAGTACTGTAAGTTTTTTTCTCCGTCTGAAATTTGATTTAAGTTGATATTTAATTTTAAATTTAATAGTCAGAAATCATGAATAATAAGCGAGATGAATAAACACAATTTTGTCTACTGAATATTTTAAAGGAAAAAAAAAAAAAAATTATGCCCCCTTTGATTTTGTGCCCCCCTTCGCTTCTATTTTACAACGTTTTTCTGAATTTCACTTGGTGTGTGTGTGTGAGTGTGTGTGTCATCAAATTTTCGATTGTTAATTTAACCAACTTCCCATCAAGCTAGAGCTTTGAAATTTTGGGAATCGTTCGTACTCCCCTTAACAATGCAATATTTAGACGTTTGCGACAAGTTTTAACTAATATTTCAATAATTTTAATAAGTCAAAATATTCTTTCCTCTAGGCGCTTTTAGGATTAAGGGAAAAATTTCTTTCCCCTCTGGGAGCACCGGGCACTCCCCACACCGCATGAGGTATCGTAAACCTTTTGTACTCACAAAGGGGAGATACTATCTCCCCTTTACTATCTCCGAGATAGTAAAGGTTGGTGACTTTTAGTCAGTAATCATTCGCAAGAAAGAAAGTTTCCAATATTTGGCGTCATGTCTTATCACAATAATTTTTTCTGAATTCTGGTTCCAATTTTTTTTTTTTTAATAGAATGGCTTACAAACTTTCAAATGCATGTTTGGATTTTATGAGTATTATGAAATTTTTAATACTCTCACAAATGTCTCTTTTTAATTAAATTTTAAAGTTAAAAATAACTAACAGTTTTAACTAATATTTCAATAATTTTCTCTTATAAACTTTGCCACCATATAAAAACGTTGCTTTTAAAAACGTTGGTTTTTATATCGAATTTTTTTTTCTGCACTCGCCACTTCCTAGATATAGCAGTTAAAGAAAAGGGGATTGTAAAACTATTAGTAGACGATGGCATTGTTGTGGGTTATTCTTGTTTGATGAAATACCATTGGACATTACATCAAGAAATATGGGGGAAAGCTTTAAAAATAGACTATGTTAAGTAAATAGTTACCTAGACTATAAATTCATAACAGCCCGATAACTGAATCATCGCTAATTCTACGAATTTTTTAAATGCCACAAAATGCTGATGTGTATGGCGATATCGTATACTTTACAGAAGCGAGATGACTCATCCGTAACTAAATGCTAAAAAGATTTTATGGCTCACTTAATAAATTGAAATAATTCATGAAAAAGAAAGAAAAACGTGTACGAAAATTTTATGATGCGAACAAACTTGCGGGTGTAGCATTTTTAGAATATTTAGCAACACATTTAAATGATTGAAACATGTGTCTTCAAGTTAGAAACCTAACTTGTCTACTCATTGTTTCAAACTATAAACGCGTTCCAACGGAAATTGAAAACTATCGCAAACATAAATTTATGCGAACTATTGTTTGTATTTCAAAAACTGATCAAGCATAATTCTAAAAATTGAGAAAAAAAATGCTTAACCGTAGTTTGCGAATTGATATAAGAATTTGGAAACAAATTTCAAGAACTTTAAAAAAAAAAACAAATTCTTTTTTTTATATATATTTTGCGTACATTATTAGATGCCAGGGATTTTTGTAAAATCAAATACATAGAAATTCAATGAGACATCCGGCTTAAAGAGACATTTCATAAAATCCCTTAATTAGATTTTGATGATTCATACCTGTGCGCAAAGACCAATATCTCTTTCTGCACTGTCATTTTTTCTTTCATTTCATGTTTTCTGGAATAAAGTACAATAAGAAGTTAGAACCAGAATATCGGATGAACACCATAAAAACACTCTGAGAATTGTAACCACTTCAATCAAACCAGATATGCATGCATTGATTTCTAAAATTCGATGAAAAATATCACATAAATTTTAAATTATAGCTATGTTTATTCTGACAAACTCATAATGAAATCTTATATATTAAATATATAATACAGAAGCAATTTAAATCCATGTAGTCACATTTTTAGTACAAAGGTCAAAAATTATTAAGTACTTAAATGCAAATTATTTAATATAAATTACTTAAATATGTTTCCCATATATTTAACGGTATTTTTTTGCTGATAAGTTGTTAATGTCTTAGAGTTAGATTTATTTTGTGCGGCATCGAACAACTCATCTTCTTGCTATGTGGTCTAGAGAAGCAAAAGCTTTGGACAACCTTGGTTTACAGAAACCTTGTAATACCATAAAATCAAATTCCAAGTTAGCAATTTTAATTTTTTGGGGAGACGATCTTCTAGGTTTTGATTAGTTCGGAGGTATAGTTACAATGCGTTTTGTATCGTGAATTCGATTTTTAAATAAAATTACTAGACAAGTAATTGCTTGAAATTTCTTGACTGATTGAACATATGGAGAATCACCATAGGGAGCATTTATATTTAAGGAAGTACACCATTTCTTATTAGTATTCAAACGGATAATAGTTTCCCATGCAGAAACCTACAACCAATAGTAATCAACAATATTCAAGAAATAAACCTCAATGATTGTACAAGAAAACATTAGCCAAAGTAAATCGCCAATTATATCAACGGTTGAAATTAATTTTGAGCCACTGACCTCAAGATTAGAGTTATTGAAAATACGTAAATTAAGGCTACTTGTTTGAGCAAATGGTATGGCAATGCAAAAAGAGAACTCCCGGTATCGACTAAATGTTTTTTCCGAAAAAGTTTACCCAAAGCATAAGGACACGTAATAGAAACTATACAGTCTGTTAGCGTCGACATGGACGCTTTTATTCCAGTTCATGGGAACAAGGTGTACCCTTCTCAGCTTTGTCAATGTTAATACCGACATAATTTATTTCTTTTACCTTTACGCAATATGCTTTTCGAACGGTTGAAGTTTCAATTTTTAGACGACTGAGTAGGAAATTGATTTTTTTAATTGTGTAACCCGAGATTTGAGAATCTGATCAATAGTTTGACCAATAGATGAAATTCCAGGCTCACGTGAAATTTCAGAAAATTGATCGCTAATTCGTCAAGCTTCTTATCGTAAAAAACTAAAATTTAGAAGGCATCTTTGAAACCGTGGATATTCTAAAACACCTGTTAATTTCTCATCTGCTAAGTTCTTCATTCCACTAAAATACGTGAAAGCGTTTTATAATCTAATTCAAATTCAAAGAAATACTCGCGATAGTAGAAAGATGGAGATTCTTTATTACAATTAATTAATATAGCTTTAATGTTTTAATAAGACATTTTCTCTCTAGGTTATTTATTATATAAGGTATTAAATATATTAGGTATTGAATCCAAGTCTTCCCTCGTATGGGATTATACAGCACTGTAAAACTTAGTTAAACCAACAGATATTTTCGCTAATGCAAATGGAGTTTCTATTTGAAAAAAAAAATTAGTTTTTTACATCAAAACTGTGGTGGAATTTGCGCTTAATATAGACATTTCTTCTTTAATCTCTCAAGATGTGGTCATTTTGACCAGTGTACACTGATAATGAAAAAAAAAAAAAAATCAAACGTAACGAATATCTGGAATATCTTGAATAAATCGACAAGAAAACCGTAGGTTAAAATTACAAGTTAACTTATTTAAGAGACAAATTATTACAAATATCACACAACTTGTGTGTCGGAAAGTGAAAGTCGGAATTGAAATAAATTTCGCGTTTACACTGCAGCTTAAATAGTTAAACTATCCTCTCGTAGGAGCACATTAGCAGACCTTCCATTTCTCAGTTTGCGTACTCTAATGCTAGCTGATTGCTCCTCATGATATATTGCAGTTTCAGGACCCAAATCGGCGTTAACTGCAACAACGTGCAAATAACCTGAAAGACAATAGAAGTGCATTCGACACTTTCGCCTACAGGTAGCTCAGAAGTTACTGTTAAATTTCAGAAGCCTCAAATAGAACATTCCAAGGCAGGACATTCACCAGCTATCAAGAAATGAAACTACCTCTCCAATACCTGTGAACCGGATTCAAAAGAGAATTGACTTGTCTTGATTTAATCAATTTCAATAAAAGTTAAGTTTTCTTTATTAATTTCCCATAATTTATTAAACCTATAATAATTTATATTTTAAAATTTATATAAATATGTATATATAAAATTTTGCAATAAATTTAGAATAAAAATATATGAACTATTTTTATATGTGTACAAATTAAAAAAATTCTTATTAGGAATAATTTGAGAACTATTTTATATGTGGATAAAATTCTATTTTAAAATTTAATTTTATAAAGTTTGATAAAGATTGAATTGCATTGGGCAGGTTTCTCTAAATTGAAAATCATTAAATTTAAAAAAAATATTGTGGGGTAATTAGAGATATTAATTAGGAAATGTATCATATTCATAATTTTGAAATGATTCTACTAAAAAAAATTTGATTGGTTCTTACAACTGGAAATATTAAGCAACAGAAGTGAATCAGCATCCTAACGAGAGATTCTAATCACATACAGATAAAAATGTTTGAGGTTTGTTTTTATACTTGTAACTTTCCATCAGTTGTTTCAAATATGGCAATTTTTAAGGTATAAACTATAAAAGGTTTTAATTTTAAGAGAAATAAACAATGTCTTGAATTTTAGCGCGAAGTATGCTATGTTATGTAGTATTCATGTATTCATCTGGAAATAATTAAATAAATCTTTAAAGGTAAGTTATAACATACTCTGTTCACATGGTTGTAAAATTACCTATTAAAAATGTGTAATCTATTTAAGAAAACAGTAACTATATATATATATATATATTAAACATATATATGTATATATTAAACATATACTTTAAGTTTTAAAACATTTAGGAAGGATAAATGTATAAAAAAAAATCTGCAACAAATATATTTTAGATATGTATAGAAAAAAGTAAGAATAAAAAAAAATAATGCCAATGACATCTGATTAGAAATAGAAATTTTTTTTCCTGATAAAATAATAGTCCCACGGAATTAATCGATTACATATTAAAAATATTCTCTAGTCCCTTATTTATTTTATAGTCATCAGGTTAGTTAAATTCAAACATTTTGAATGTATAAGGTATAACGATTGATTGTGTATTAAAATACACAATTTGTAATTTTTTTGAAGGTAAATGCAAGACTTCCATTTTACTTGTACATTTTTTTTTAATAAATATCAAATTTATGCTCAGATCTGATAGACATTGCACAAAACTTGATAAACACTCGGAAAATGAAACAATATGTGACCATTTTGTAAAGAAATACTGGAGAAGAAAAACTTCAAAAACTATAAAAAAAAATTTTATATTAGATAAAACTTTTAAAACTTTTACTACTAAACGATATTCATAAAACCTATGCATCCTATGAATATTTTTTTTTATCAAATATTAAGAATGTCTTTCCTATATCTGTAAATAAAAGAGGGAAAGTGAATGAGGCAGAGAGTAACCAGAGTGTACGAATAATTTCAATTGGATTCGATTTCCAATTAAAGTAGAAGACCAGTAATTCTAACACATCAAAGAAATCTTGACATTACGCTTAAGAGGTAAAGTTCTTAATTCTTTTTGCGGATACTTGTAGCGAAATCTCTAACTTATGCGAATATCAATCACGGTTAAGACATGTGTGAAATCGATTCCATAATAGACCTGCTTTCAGCCAGAAAACTAATCTTCTGAAATAAGTAAATAATAAAAAGAAAATGCTTTCTCCAAGGAAATACAAAAAAATGTTCTCTTCCACAGATTTAAGCTCCTTGTACCATTTAAAATAAGTATTAAATGGATTGAAGAAAACTAAGCAAAGTAAGTTGAATCGATTAAAAAAAAAGACGGCAATGTGAAAGTCTGGTTAGAAAAAAAAAGGAGAAAATATTTTTCAATTTAAAATGTTTCAGAGCATATTTTCGTGAAGTGCATGACGAGGGCTTTTGAAGAATGAGATTTTAGTCTATTACTGTCACTCAATCTCTATTTAAGCCTTTCTTTAAGCACATCATGGGATCCTTTGCTTTTTTTTCTCTCTTTCTTCTGTTCTGAAAATTAATCCAGAAAACAGGCCATTCGCTTTTTTCATGACTTTTAAATGGAAGAGTCATGATATATTTGACATAAATTATGGATCTGACAGGTTATTGACATACGCTGCCTGACCACTAGTGAAGAAGATGGTTGATGAAGACTAGGAAATATATGAGCTCCTCAAGTCTTCTTATACTAAAAAAAAAACCCTACAGATTCTTTCATCCGTTTTGAGTGGATGGATTTCATTTCGTTTCTATATTGAAATTTGCCGAACATTTTGCGTGAAAATGGAATTTCGAAAAGTTCTGAGATTATAGTTGCAGATTAAATTGAAAATAAATTAGTTTCATTAAAAAGTATTTGTCAAAAGAAAATAATTAAGCTGTTGGAGTTTAAATTGATTGAATATTGATTGAGGAAAACTATTATAGAATAAAAATGTGATTTAATAAGAAATTCCTTACGAAAATCTTCTTTTTTGCTTGAGACTAATAAAAAAATATTCATTTGCACTTTCCAATCACATCAATTGAGCACACTACTGATTTGACAACCACTTTACATCTTTAAGATAAATCACTTGAATTATGGACTTAATAATTATTATTTGACATATCACTTTATTAAAACATCATTTTTTTTACAAAGGATGATTTTAAAATTTCAATTAAAAATCATATGTTTAAAAGTATTAATTTAACCTAGCACATTTTTTGCCATAGACGCCTTTCACCCAAACAAACATTGGCGCTTATGTATCTAGAATACATAGATAATTCATAGCAACTATACTAAGTGATTATTTTTGTTTGATTATTTCTGATATGTCGACAGTAAAAATTTCTTGATTGCTTTGAGCACTTCTAAAATAAATTGTATCCAATTTTTGATCGTTGCATGTATGTGTAATTCACAATAAAATTCAATAAAAACAAAAACAATTGTATAAATTATATTTAAAAATGTTATGATCCAATTAATTTACTGTGTATGAATTCTACTTAATATATCTTGTAACTATATTCAATCAAACAAATAATACATGCTGTAATGTGTTCAAATTATACTTTTTTGGAGCGACCATTTTTAAATTCGATATTTCTTTCCCTGAAGAATTTAATGTGATTAATTTTACAAAACTTTTGTGGAATATATTAGAGAATAAGGTAAATTCGTAATTTTAGCCCTATGCAATATTCTGAGTTGTGAGATAAACGAACATTTTAATACGAACGTAATTGCGCAGTGTCTATCATACTCCGTAAGCCTCTTGCAAAGCACCTGTAAATAATTTCGCCATATGGTTCTCGCATTTAAAACGGATTTTACGACGAAGATGCTAAACAGCCATTTGATTAGAATGCAATAATTATTTTATATTATTTAAGCGTAAAATGGTAAGTTGCATTTCATAACGCCAATTTCCTTAAAGTTAATTTACAAGTTCTAAAGTTCGGCTCAATTTCATTGATTGAAAGTTCCTCCAATATGAATTTCAATTTGAGTGTGACATACATACTTGTTTTTATCAGATCATACACTACACTGCTCAAAATGAGGCCGTTTAATTTACAAAATTAGATATAAATTTGAAAAAAGTTGTAGTACAAGATGGAATGGTGAACAAATTGAATAAAAAGAATAATGTAAAAAAATTAATTGTATTTAGAATAAACTTCACTCAATACAATATAGAAGTCAAAGTAAGTGAGAAACTTATTTTATTTTGTCTGAAAAAATATTCAAGTATGATACCTTTATAACACTTGGTAAGAACATTTTTGCTTATAATAATAAAAAACAATGCGATTTTTAAAGATGTGAATTCAATTAATATTCATTTGGGAGGAAAAGAAAACTATTTTTAACTAATTGATAAATAACACACAAACGGTGAAAATATTAAAGGAACTTCATTTTTAAAATATTGAAATTATGTATGTATTAACATTATTACAGAAAACAATTAGTATATTTTCCGCTTCGAATATTTTAATCTTTAACAAATATAATTTAACAGTATACATAGAAATTAATTGCTCTATTTACGGATATATTAAAAAATATGCTAAATGAAAATCATTCGTGATTGGACACTTGATGTAAATTTTTAAATGAAAACAGGACTTAACGACAGCAATATTAAGAATGATACAATTTTCAAAAATCATAAAATTCATTTGAAACTTCTGGAATTCTATGCATGCATGTAAGTAAATGACAAACAGACATAACATAAAAACTAATTATGTGATATTGCAAACTATGTCCTCTAAAGACTTTATGAGATGAAAACATGTTTTATATCTTCCAAAAATAAATCATCAGAACTCAAAATATTTTCTCTGTCATATTTGCGAAGCGAAGCAAAAAAAAAAAAAAAAAAAAAACCAAATAAATAATTTTTTTTCATGTATTTTTAGTCACTTCTGAAGAAATTTTTATCTGATATACAACCTTACGTGAGATAGAATCAAAAAAATGATGTCAAAAAACGACATTTCTTTTGATGCAAAAGATTACACTTACTTTTCAACTGCTAAGAAATACTTCGTTCATATTATTATCTATTTTTTTAGAAATAAACTTTCAATTTTCCAGTTTAATAATTGTGTGTTTTGCTACTAAGTTCGTAAAAGAGAGCTTTGATAGTGTATATTTTCAAAATTAAGATAGAACAAATGTTTTACTTTGTTTCATAGGATTTCTTAGGATTAAAATGTAACAATGCATTTTTAATACGAAACATTTTCATTTCCTTTTTCGCACTTAGGACTTCTATAAAATTCCCATTCCCTTCATATTCAGCTATTTCTATTAAAAGGTAGTTTTTTTAAAAAATTAAATATATGAATAAAAATATTTTAATATTGTTATAAGTATAAGTCCCTTTCTTGTACTGTTTCTCATCCCTCTTTTTCTTCTTTAAAATTGCTTCAAATATACAATGCATTCATTATATGACCTGTTGTTTCAAAATTGAATGGAATACAAATATTATTATAGAGTAAAAATGTTAAAGTTTATAATCATTATCCGATACTAAACGGTGCAGAAAGTACACCAGATATAGCAATCAGAGAATCAATTTGTAATAATAAACTAATATAAGTAGATATGATTTCGTTTATTTTGATTAAAGTCGCACTAGAAGCAACACGAGGGCTATTGACGACGGACCTCGTAATTTTTAACATCGGTCAACTGAATAGGACGACACCTGTGCTGGCGCCTCGTCATCTAACTTCCAAAGGCTTTTGGGCCAGAAAAATTTAACTTGCATCAGCCGCGGCTACACGGAAAGTCTTTAGTGGCCCTAGGATCAAACCCGCGACACGACGAAAACTTCCAGCCACGAGTCCGTAACCATGACCGCTAGGATACCGCAGCCACGTAGAGATGCTTACAAAGTGAAATTGAATATTTTATTGAAGATAGTTTATCGTTATTCATAAGAATAAGGAAATAAAATATTAATATACGTTTTAAAATTACTGGATATACATGCACGTAATCATACCTAAATGCAATTTTTAGACGAAAGGTTTTACCTGTTACCGAATTTTAGTAGTAATAAATTATTATTCAATATATCAAACAATTCTCTCAAAATATTAGAAGAGTGGATTTGTTAAATTAGGTCTAAGAAATCTTGCCTTAAAAGCTCCATTTCTCAGAAAAGCAATGTTATTGTTCATTTTAGAAAATTCTTGTGTGTTTAATTAACATTGTATGAGTTCGCACAGTAGAATCAGCCTTTAAAAAAAAAGAGGTCATCTCCATATTTACAAATTTTACAGGAAGAGAAAAATCCATTTTTCCTTTATTTTTTCCAGAAAATATAAATCTTTAATTTTTTTTATCAGAAAAAAGGATTACAAGTGATGTCAAAATACCTACGTAATTCCCTATGATCCTCCAGAATGTCCAGAAAAATATATATTTCTTAAGCGGGGATGAACAATTTTCAAAATGAACCAAATTTTGGGAAGGATCTAGTCCATTTTAACTTACAAAGATATTTATTTTTTTTTGATATCCAATTGATGAAAAAAATTAATAAATTTCTGCAGATAAGACCATAGTTGAATCATAAAGAAGGCCCCCAAAATCCAGAGCCATCTTATAGGACATATAAAGAAAATTAGATTGAAATTTATATGAATTAAAACTATTACAAAATCAAACAAATCCTCCACAATATATTTTAAATCGTGCAAAATCCTCACATTCATCATCCAAGTGAAATAGTTGCTCAAGTACATTCTCATTTTGTTGTTGAGAAATTCGTCATATGAGTCGTATTCTGTAGCTAAGAAGCTGATTTGTGAAAACTCATTACTTCAAGGTCAAGACACTGTAATAAATTTTGATCAATTTGTTCTCTATTGTATCACCAATGTGGTGGCCGGGCCTGAAAGAATAATTCTAAAGTAGTTCATGCAAATCATAAGGGTGACTAAAATAGGTACTCAGCTTGTGGGGGGATGTATATAGCTGAGTACCCTACCCCTAGGTATTATATTAAGGACTAGTCCTCCAGGCTGGGGATTGGGCAAAGGGCTCACAAATCTACCCCATAAAAAATCCTTTTTGATTCGAAATCTAATGGAAAAACTAACAGGACTGTCTCACGGAAACAATCTGGAAAGCGTACCTTTACTTGAAAACTGGAAACTGGAAGTTTTGGCTTTATACAGAAGCAAAGCACAGTAGTACAGCACAGCTGATACTACAGCAAAAACCGGACCAATACAATATTGATGCATGTGAACTACAGGAAATGAGATGTGAGACTACTTGAAGTAGCACTCTCTCTCTCTCTCTCTTGACTGTAAGGGCTATGTGGGATTTTACAGCTGTCACACCGAAAACTATGTTAGAGTACAGGATATGTTGTAAACAAACGTAATAAAGTAAATCATTCTGGATTTCTAGGCTACATCACCAAGACTTCATAAACTTGATATTAAAGGAAGTTTTTTTGGTTATAATTATATTTGTTCCCACGCTCAACAGAGGAAAATTCTGATTAGGAAAACGAAACATTCTATAAAAGTCTATCTAGATTCTAATATAGACGTCCTGGAAATGATATAAAAATTTTTATAGGTGACTTTAGTCCAAAGATTGGGAAGGATCAAATATTAAATCGGATCACTGATTAATTATTGCTACAATCAAAAGAAGGATCTACAGTGCCAAGAAGTAATACGTAGAATCATAGAAAAGTTTTGACTGCATTAAATTGAAGAGCAAATAGAAAAGACCAAGTAATGAGCATTTATTATTTGTGGAAAGACATTTGGCGAAGTTAAGCTACTGTAACTCTTTGGAGAACTGTTGGTTACAAATTAAGGACATTATTTGCCACTGTGCTAAAAATATTGCTGTTAACATTAAACGCTGTAAAATTAAAGGCTGGTTTGATGAAGAATGTGCCGAATTTACTCTCAAGAAAAATCAGACATATGAAAGTTGTTTCAAATAAAATCTAGATAGAATTCTGAAGAATATAAAAGAGCCAAGAAAAAGGAAAAGAGACTAAAAAGAGAGAGAAAGGAGTTTTTGAAGAAGAAAGTTTGAAATACATTGGACATTTTAATGCCATAATTGAATGAAGAGCATTTTATCGGAAAATTAATCGCAATTGCTCCGGCTTTAAACGAAGTTCTAATCTTTGTTAAAACAATCTGGGTGAAATCTTGGCCAGTAAATAAGCAATTTCAATAATTGTGTAGAGCCTTTTGACAAACTTTTGAATTCGGAGAATAGGCGGACGAGTATTACCGAAACATACCGGTCATCTTAAATGATGATGAGAATCCTCTTAGAAAACATTTGAGATTGAATTTGTTATCAATAAGCCCAAAACCAATAAGTCTTCTGGGTATAATTTTGTTTCTGCAGAGGTGCTTAAAATTGGAGGTACTCATCACTATCAGCACTAGCACAACTTGATTGTAAGCATTTGGAACTTTGAGAAATTACCTTTGGATAGAGAATTTGTATTTTTTGCCTCATCCACAAAAAGAAAGATTCAATAGTTTGTTATATTTATAGAGATATTAGCAATGTATGTATTTAAAATTCAATGTAAGCTGATTAAACTAGTAATATGTACACTGAGGGGCACCAGATCTAAAATTGAACACATGGGTTCCCTCTGGGAGGACCTAAGTGTTAATAATGGTGTTGGACAGGATGACTCTCTTCCATTCATTTTCTTCAATATATTGGGCTATAAAAAGTTATTCATTATTCAAATAATAACACTAGCAGAAACAACCTCTACAAATCGGTTCAGCTTCTGGATTATGCTTAAGATAATTATTGATACCATTGCTAGAAGTGTCCCAGCCTTGATAGAATCATTCTCTTCTTTAGAGATAGCTGAAAATTGTATGGGATTGGCAAAATTGAGTCTAAAATCAAGTACACGCCTATAATGAAAACTCCATCAAGCGATACACCTACTGAAGCAGTAAAACATTTTATTTTGATGTTATACATATTTGCTTATTACCATATTCAATACACACGCCTTCTCTATCCCTGCGACAATATATTCCAATCTTCCATTGTTCGAAACAGTACTGGAACTCTTTTACTGTCAACTACTTCAAGACGCGTGCCACTTTCTTTTTCAGAATAGCGAAGTTGGAAAGAACAGATGGAAGTCACATGGCTCAAAATCTGGTGAATAAGGCGGAGGTTCTAACACTGGGAAGCTGTACTTGGTTAGAAACATCTTGATATACAATGCGGAATGAGCCTATAGAGAACCCGTAACTTATCTTCCCACAGTTTGGATCCATTTTTTCCCCTCCTTATTCTTTCACGGAGTTCAGCAAGAACGTGAAGGTTGTAATGTTGATTAATAATTTGATCTTCAGGAACGCAGTTAAGGTACACTATCCCATGAATATCGAAAAAAAAAACCAGTCATCATTGCTCTGAATTTTGATTTGCTCATTCGAGCGTTTTCGGCTCTCGGTGGAGACGGGATCTTCCAATGCATGGATTGGAGCTTCTTTTCAGAATCATAGGTGAGAAATCCCGATTCTTCTCACAGTATTATTCTTTCTAATAAGTTTGGTTCATTTTCAAAGGCCTTCAAAGTGTCAGTACACATTATTTCGATCTTCTTGTTTAAACGTGAGAATTACAGGCACCATTTTGAATAAAATCGGATTTAAACAGATAATCCCGATAACCGATTTTGACGTAATGTCGTTACCTATTATATATTCACACACCTTAGCTTCGTATTAAATTAAGAACCATCATCACTAATGTATGAAATATTTTTTGTTACTGAAAAATGTAACCGAAGATTACGAGTAAATAAGTTACTTATAAATGTGTAAAACATCTTAACGAAACATGAACTGAAAGGGAGTAAGCAATAAACATTAAATATTTTTTCGAATTGAAAATTTCAATAAATCCACTGATTTAATTACTGTCTATCATCGTTCAAAAGTTTATGGTTATTTTATGCATAAAGTATTGTAACTGTTAATTTTAAAGCATTTTTAAATATGTTAACAAAGTATGAGCAAGATGTTGAACTGTATAGAAGCTGCCAGCTAACAATAATCTGTTCAATAATCAAATATGATACTTTATGATTTAATGAATATTTTTTCTTATTCTGTAAATAAAATATTCATTTGCGATAACCTAAGCAATCTGGAAGCTAATTTGAAAGTTTCGAGGTTTAGTAATAGCTCATAATTTTACTCCAGGTGTTTTAAAATAATAATAATATTTAAAATAGATCTGATTTAAATAGATAGATAATATTTAAAATAGATTTGATTTAAATAGATTTGATTTAAATAGATAGATAATATTTAAAATAGATTTGATAAAAAAAACTTTATTATTATATTATTGATAACTCTTTTCTGTAAAAAGTTTCAGTAGCTTTTCTTTTCATTAAATTTTTGGGCAATTTTATAATATTTAAAAAAATAACTATCATCGTAATCTTTAGAAAAAATAACTGTTATCGTCTTAAAGTTAAAATTAATTGTCTATATTTGTTTAAGAATGATCAAAATATTTTTCAATTAAATTAAATCCCTAGTCCAATAAACCGATATAATGAGTCTATTACATACATAGGATGATCCATATCGAAGCTGTTGACAGTGTGAGATGGATGTTGTAATGTCACTACAGATGATAGTTCCCATGTTGGATGTAATATTAACAAGTATTATACGCATCAAAACGTGATGAGCTTTGAGCCCAGCTGGCGATAAGCTGTTTTAATAGATGAGCAACTATTAGGACATTGCGAAGATAATATATTGTGCAGTAAGCTAACAATGATGAATAAACTTCCCATTAAAATATTCTATATTTACTTCTAAAGGATGATTTATCCATTATGATATTAAATGTGTGCTTTATCTCATATTTCTAACCAATTTGAAAATCATTTTAAAATTTTCACTTCAAAATAAAAAATATGCTGTCAAAAGCATAAATAGTTTGTTATATTATCAACGCTTGTTATATTATTTGTTATTTGCATGATTTATTTAAAAATATTATTTTACTTTACATTCAGAAATCCAATTCGAATGCATTTAACTTTTGATAACATAACTTTGCTACACTTGTTATAGCGAACATTATACTGTTTAGTGTATCTGCTCACCTTAATGAAGTATAAAATTATAAATATTTTACAAAAAATATTACTTTATATGTGTTAAATCAAATTTTTTTACAAACATCGTGATTTTTTACTAAAAATATACTTTTATAATAGAAAACCAAAACCAATATATTTTAGATATATTCTGTATAAACTGAAATGAAAGAAATTCTTTTTTTCCTAATTAGAAAAAAAATTGCTTTATTATCGTTCTTGAAAATATTAATTATTGCAATCTTTATTTCGGTATTGTTTACACTAATAGATAAGAGTGTAGTGTGTTCACATGATATATAACTATTTATTACATTTCTTATACAAACTTGTAATTATCAAAATAAAAAAATCAAAGTCAAATGTAAATTATCAAAATAAAAAAAAAATCAATCAACCAATCAATTTTACATTTTTCATATATTATGAAAAATATTATTACAATTTCATCTTCTATATAAATATTAATTTTATGCAAAAATAAAAAAGAAAAACATAACTGTATGCAAGGCAATGTATTCTTCTTTAAATATTTTTAAAATGTTTGCTTTATTTCCAAATAAAAGAACAATAAAAATTAATTCAAATCATTATTTATTACACGTATACGATACCACTTAATTTGACATCTCACGCATTAATCATATTTAAAAAATAAGTAGCAAGTGATGTGAAACAGAATTTATTTCAAAATTATTTCCTGTAAAACATATCCAATACAGACTCATGGAAATGATTTTCCAATCTCGTAGATGTAAGACATTATTTACTCACAGAGATAAATTAAATAATACTTTATGAAAGGAGAAATCATCTAATTATAGAAACAATTTTGGAAAGGATTTCAAGGATGAAGTTACACAAATATACTAGTTGGTTTAGTGGGAAAGAGATAATCGTAGTTGTTCTGATTTATTCATGCAATGAATTCACAGATTTAGCAAAAAGGAGCTGAGCAAGAGATTTAATCAAATATCTCATATTTCTTACGATGGAATTTCTTTTTCGAATATATTTCAAATGCCATGAACATTATTTACTTCAGTAACTACGAGAATGAAAACACTTTATAAAGTAACCGTACGAGGAAAGCCATTTCTTTTCGAAGAACAGGTTATGTTTTTGCTAGAGCATACATACATGATGGAAAGGAAAACATAACAATTTTCCATCAAATGTTTGACATTAAGTGAAAAATGCTACTTGAGCCTAGTTCATGCTTGCTTAAAGACGAAATAAAAAGAAACCGAGAACTGAAGCTGAAATTTTACTATGTGCGTTGAAACAAAAATTGAAAAATGTTACTGTGCGAGAAAGGAAGAGAATAAAAGCTTTGATAAAACATAAAAAGAAAATTTGATACCTGCTTATATTGTATCTGATCGGATCAAGCCAGAATGCGTTATCATAAGAAAAAATAGATAGTAGATAGAGAAGTGTTTTCTTTGTACGGAACTGTCATAGTGAATCGAAAGGAAACAATGTTCTGAAATATTTTTTTTTATTAAATATCATATATAACTTGAGATTTCCTTGAAAAAGGAGCTGGTGAAGTTCTTTTAATTTACGAAAATCCAATTGAAAATATCCAAAAGTAAATCCACAATTACAAAGATTAAAAATAAATAATAAATAATTTCTTATTAATAGGTTAATTTTGCAATTGTACTTAAAAATTCTTTTTTTATATGAAAATAAGTTATTCATAAGATATTATTTATTTTTTGTTTTTTAGGATAAAGTTAAATTACTCATATTTCATATCATGTAAATTTCCTAGATATCTTCTTAGATTGTTGAAAATTATATGAATTTATCTGGTAAAAAGGTAGTAAAAGAAATGAGCCACACGCAAATTACACTTTCTGTTGGAAAGTGAAGTTTCGTGCTTGAAGTTGATTTAACTAAGATGGAAGACACGAAAACTTACATTTTGAATGAAATTGATTACATAACTTGTTATTTAATTTTGTTAAAGTGAAATGGTTGGTTCCGTTTCAAATCGATTACATTTATATTTTTTGAAAACTTTCAGGGAGATGAGCAATTGAATAAAAAAAAAATAATAATAAGGAAGTAGAATAAGCTTATTCGTGATGAAGAACAGGGAGCAAATTAGCTAATGCTATGCCATTTAAGTGTAACAAAAATATCATTTTGGTTAGCTTAAAAGCTAACCAAATTCATAGATTATTTGATGAATACTTGGGACAAAACTTCTTTGTTTTTCACCAAGTTTTTGAGATACAGCTTAATTTACAATAGTTCCCACTATTCCATACTATGGCCTTTATTGCAGTAAGATAAAAAAAATTCTAGCTAAAAAGTAGAATTTATCTGTTTTTGTATAAATTCATTAATTTAATTTACAAAAATTACTTATTTATTCAAATTCTTGCAAAATTACGTTCAAGAACGTCGTAAATCAACAAGAAATGAAATGTGTCTTTTACAGAGAAAGTAGCAGGAGTGCAACATCTTCTATTCTGTCTCGAGAGTTTCATGTGGCTATAAGATCCCATGTTGCTGACGTTACTGTTTCCTGAAAGCTACGAGGATTCCACTAAAGTCTGATTTCCACTGTTTGAGCCTTCTCCTCTTCTGCGCAAAAAAGAGCCCGTGGCCTACGTCATAAAGTTACGGGGTTCCTATTTAAAAGAAATTAAATTTACCTCCTCATCTTATGTTAGGGAAGAGATTTTTTAATCAAAAGTAAAGATGGCGATGGTGAGAAAACGCCAGCTGAAAATTGTTGATCCTCCGAGAAATACCAACGCGATTGGGCGAAAAGGAGTCACGGCCTAAATTTGCGCCAAAACACAATTGGTCTCATTGGAGAACCGAGAGAGGTGGGCGTGGTTTCAGAAGCGCATCTCACTGAGGTGATGTCAGCTGAAGTCTACATAGGCTTTAAAAGTTGAGGGATATGAAAAAATTTGTACAGTATTAAAATAATTCCGCAGATCACGTAGGTCTTTTAAAGAAGAGTAAATTTGTTTGGAAAAAAATAGGAGAAACACGAGAGGTTGGGAATTATTTAGAAAGGAGTAGACAGTAAGAAGCAGTATCTCGAGCTGCGCTGTATGGAGAAAAAGAAGTTATAGAGACTGAGTTTATTAGTACATTCCAATGAAGTTATGTGGAAAATAGTTTTATTTATAGAAATTGAAGAAAAGTAATTATCGTACTGCAATTGAAATCGTGGTAATTTATTTTGAGGTGATGAATATATATATTATAAGTGAAGTCCAATGAAAGTTTTGAAAAATAAATTGTTTGAATCACTAATATTTTAAGTTAAGTTCTGTGGATTCTTTATATCCAAAGCTGCTCTAGGGCTTTTTTGAGAGCATGGAAGCGATAGTTCGCAAGAAGGAAAATTTTGTAAGAGTTCATAAGGGATTTATTGAATTTTAAGAAGAACAAATTGGGATTATTTTTTGATAAATTCAAGAATTGGTTCTACTTTGAGATTTCGGTCTAGGACTTCATTTCGTAAGTACCTGCAACAGTTGGTAAATTTACGAAGGTTCATGTTTAAAGATGAGCCCGTTTAGTATCATGTTTATAATATCAATAGTGGGATAAGTGAAAAACAGTAACTATTACCCACTGATGAATTCATATTCCGCTTAACCACTGATTCTCCACTTACCTTCATCAGGAAGGAAAATGCTAGAGAGACCAGCTACATGTCTTCCAACACCTGAGATAGAGATAGGTATGGAAGCAGAGATCTGATGTTCTAGAAAAGCATCATTTTGAATGCGTTCATATATTTTCATTGCAGAAGCGTTATGGTGGACTGAGGCATTAGAGATGAAATAAGGAACAATTTGTTTGCCTATTCAAAGAGTCCAGTACATCCTGATTCAATTTTTGTAAAAGCCAAAGTTTAGCAATACATGGTTCATATGACCCACAAATTTCTGAAGAGTAAGAACATTCTCCAGATGTTTAAGGTCTAATCCTGTAGAACATTTTTCAGATGATATTTAAACGGCAATTAATACTCGCCTTCACGAAACCATCCAAGATCTGAAAACTGCACTGTTAGAGGAAAGAAACGAACTGTCTCAGTAATTCTTGAGTTGTTTAAAAGTATTCATTTCATATGTGTGAGTTAGTATTTATAATTTAGAGATATACATACAAAATGATCACAATTTGTTTGTGGGAAAAGAGTTTTGTTAATGATAGAATATAGTTTTACACATTTAGAAATTGTAAAGTAAATTTATTAAGTTTCGGTTTAGATTGTAATAAGACAGGTATCTGAAACTTTTGGATGTACTCTTTCTTTTTTAATCTTTCTTTTTTTTAATATGTCTTAGATAAATTCAAAAAATACATACACACACACATATATATATACAGCTGTATTTTTTGTATCTGTATCTGTATATTCTAACTATTGACCATAAGACTAATGAATAGTTATTAGGTACTTGATCTACATAAGTAATTAAATACTTGTCCTTCAGATTGAGAGTTTTAAATACTCCAAGCAAATCTCTTCATTCTTATTAATACATGATTCTCTAAAGACCAAATTTTATCATAATTAATACTGTCCTTAAGCTCTTTAAGATATTCTAATAGAAGACCATAAGTAATTGTTAATTTAGTAAAACAATTATCATTATCTAAGCTAGTTTGTTTCTTAACATAAGAACTATTTTTCAAAATGTTATATATCTGGAATAAGTCCCATGATTCATAATATTACTTAATTTTATATCCACATTAATATCCAGATTACCAGCAATCACTTAATATTCCTAGTTGATATACTCTTTGCGAACTGTCGTCACTTGACCAAGATTCGAAATTGAGAGGTCCGTCCCATATAGTCCTGGTGTTGCTTCTAATACGATATTAAGAGAAACCAAACCAAACTTTTGTGAACATTACACATAAAAAATATCGTTTATTTATAAATATAAGTTATCATAGTAATTAAAAAGAATACGACTAATTTTTTTAAATTTTATTTAAAAGTTTTTTTATTGTAGAGATTTTTTTAGGGATTAATTTTTTTTATATTTATTAAGATTTTTCTTAAACTTAATCTTATAAAAATATTTACTTACAAATTTTATAATATGATATTTTATTTTTTGCAGTTTAAAACTATTACCTCTCACATATTGTACGCATAGAACAAATAGTTATATCCTATAGTAAATGAATACACACACTATCAAGTTTATTATCATGTAATAAATGATGTTTAACTAAATAAATTTCTTATTCTTTAAAGCAAAATAAAAAGTGCTTGATATTTTTAATACTATTAATTTCCTCAAAATTATCATTCAGCTCAAGAATGTTTTCCCTAATATATTCCTTGCTCATAATTCTCCTCCTACCTTTCTTAGTCTTTCTTTATACTTTCTCTTAAACACATTATTTTTATTTATATAATTAATTTCTATCATTAATTTAGCAAAAATATTTAAAATTATTATGTTTAATATTTGGTTACTTCTTTTTCATTAAAACACATATTTAACCTATATAAGTATACAAAATGTTTTCTTACCACAAAATATTTTTTATACAAAGAACTAATTTGATTTTACTCATTTTAAAATTTTGAAAACTATGTAGATGAAAGTACGTAATTTAAATGTTATTATTTTCACGCAACTTCTTAAATATTTTTGTGTTAAACCATGTTGATTAATTCTAATCTTAAAGTAACAATAAGTATTTAATATATCATTAAAAATTTTGCAAATTAGAAGGTAAATAAAATAAAAGGTGTTAGAAAAAATAAAATTAACACTTCTTATTAATTTGATTTTTATTGATCAATTTATAAGTTTTGCTTTTAGAAATATGACAAACAATAAAAAATAAATTATTATTTTTATGTATATTTCTGTTATCAAAACTGTGCAGAATACAAACTTATTTTTCCAGTAATCAATAATGTCATTACCGGATTTATTATATTGATAAGTATAGTTGAAATTGTTTATATTACAAAAAATATAACTTTAAAGTCTTATCTGTTATCTTCGAGCAATCCAACATCATTTTCTATATTTATGTTAGCAACCTTATGGTCTAAGTCAAAAGAGTAATTCTTACGTCCTCCAAACATCCTTTAACTTTATCCCCAAAAAATTTTCACTCTTTATCTTCGTCTAAAATGCAAAAAAAAAAAAAAAGAAAAAAAATCTTTACAAGAATATATATCTTTCTACTGTTGAATTTCTTTTTGTTTTCGGGTTTTGAATATTCTTGGTCTTTACCATTAATGATAAGTTTATCACTGAAGATGTGATGGTTGGATGCATAAAAACATAAGTTTATATGCACATTTACCACCCCAAAACCTGGAACAGTAATAAATTACATTTTCTCCATTTTTGTCTTACTATTAGTCTTTTCTCTTAATTTTTGATATGATATTCATAATTGTTCAGTTTTCAAATTTGAAGTAACTTTTAATCCAATTCTCATATTTGTATCAATTTATTATTCTTATGAATTATTACATTTAAGAAAATTTTTGGAAAGTGAATCTTATTTTCTTTGATTATTTTGTTTATTTTTAACTTAGCATAATATATTTTTAATTTGATTTTTGGTTAATTCATAATTTACAGGTTCTTAAAAAATTAGTTCAATAGCAGTTTCTTAGTGCTAAATAAATTTTTAAGAAATGTTTTTAGTGTTATAATTTTTATTTAGTATGATATTGTTTATAAATATAAGAATAATGAACAATTAAGAATAATGTTATATATATATATATATATATATAACATTATTCTTAATTAATATATAATAATAAATAACAACTAATGAAATTACCTTGGAGGCAAACCAGAAAATTCTTATAATCCTTTCAGCAATGTCTCGTACCATTGCTTTCATACGACATTGCTTTCATATCGCCATTTCATACGACAGTCCATTTGCATTTTGAAAATTCTTTTAGCATCAATTGTTTTCTGCCCAGGATTATTCGGAATTCCAGGAATACATTTTAAGCGGTAGCGGAAAATGATACAAGAAACATTTTTTTTTTGTATGGAAATGTATAGGAGTGAGTGACGTTTTAAGGAACAAACGCAAGAAACAGTAAAAAAAAAAAAATTGTTTTGTGACAGCATCGTTGAAAAATATTCCATTTCAGTAAAATTTAAAATAGTTGCTAGATATTACGTCCACCAGTATTAATATATGGTGTTGAGTAGCAAAGGTGTTATTGGTGTAGAGTTTAAATGATTTGAAGTACTTTTTATACACGCACAATCTCGATGAATATTCAAGCTACGAGGTATTAGGAGTTAGATAAGCAAGAAAATCGTATACCTCTACAAGTTATTAAGGCTAAATACTGCCACAGCGATGTAATAAATTATCAATGATGCCATCTTTGTGTTTGTATCCTTCTTTTAGAAAACCATCTCTTACCCTCATAAGTTGCTAAAAGAAAATATGTTTGTTGTAGTTATCACACCTAATAATTTGTTCTTTGAATTCTGAATCCTCATTTGCAGATAAATAGAAATTATATGATTCAAAATGTAACTGTTATTTCACAGATTGAAATGAGAGAGCGAGAATTGTAATATGAAAAAAAAAATAAAAAATGGCACAATTTTGTAAATACAATCTGATATTCTGTTTCATAATGAAACACCGATTTCTTGCTATATACAATTTACTACTGTTTTCGAATATAAATGTTTAATTAAAATCGGAAAAATGTTAGACATTACTACTTAGCAAATGAAAATAAGTTTGTGATATCATTGACTTTTTGAAATATCTCTTTTATTTATAATTCTCTGGTGTTGACAGACTTTCTTTTCTTCGGTGGCATTTCTATGTGTATGAGTTGATATCTAGCTTTATTTAATTAATTTAGTTTATATAAACTAATCCTTATTTTACGACCTCTACTATAACCTTTCAGTCGAAACCTCCATTGTACTTAAGAAGAAAAAAAATTTATTTATTTTATTTTGCAGAATACGCATTAAAATACATTCATAATGATTATTTCGGAGTATAAAAAATAAAATGATTTTACTATATCACATTTTGAATATTGTTGTATTGAGATTTATGTTTACAAATTATAAAATATAAGGTGCGAATAAATATCAAACTCATTCTCTCTGTCCATTCTTTTACACGTTTTATACAATTAGAGATTCCTTGTTAAAGGCGGGTAGTGTTTTTCGAAATGTTATGTAAATGTTGACTAATTATAAATATAAGATCAATTATCACTAAACAGATTGAACGATTGAGTGAGTTCTTACGAAAACATTTTTTCTCACTAAAATAAAATAAAACATGAATATGGATACAAAACCAATAATTTAAGATCTTATTGCATACACACCATCCAAAAATTGATATTCAAGCAGCTATGTGCACTGTATTGAGTGATGTAAGAATTAATATTATATATATATATATATATTGGTTTTTACTGCAGCATAAATTGATATTTATTAACACTTTCGTTAGGTAAGTTTTTAATGTTAAAGTCTTTGAGTACTACAGCTTTCAGACACATGCATAATGAAGATAATGATAATTTTATATATGAAACATACTTCGATCGATATCCAAGTAATTCGTTTTTACTTTTGCTGTTTTTAAGTCTTAACATTATCATGGTTTTTGAATACATCATGAACAACATCTAAAAATGTCAAAATAAGAACAAAATTTCGGTTTGTAATATATCATATACTGCTGAATTTCTTACTAAGCGATACGATTTTATGGGCATAAGGAACATTATTCTAAGCAATTAAATATTCCAAGCCATATTTAGATTTAAAATTTCTTTTCTGCATTGTCATTATGACAACATGTCACATACATTCCATCATAATGACAGCTTTCCAATTTAATTGTGCTTCATCTTGCAAAAGATGCATGAACGTTATTTCTTAGTAAACTGTCGGTAGCTGAAAAGCTTAGCTTATACGGTTTCTTTTAATTACTACTGATTCTTTTTAAGTCTACAGAAACACAATCGATGTAAGATGACCTTTCCATTTGTTTGTTGCGCTTCGTTACTGTATCTCTTTGCATATCCAATAGCTAAAATAATCATTTATTCATTTATATTGATTTTATGATTACTCGCAAGAAAATTTATTTTATAAGTAAGTAAATTAGATGTATGCTACTCACATTAATTAGATTAAAAGGCACCAAAATGTGACTTAGAGCTAATGTCTGAAAATTTACAATAAAATATTAAAGAAATATATATCTATATAGGCTTTTGAAAAATATAAGCTCAATAATTTCCTAAAGTGATATAAATCTGAATTATTTAATTTAATGTCATCTGTAATAAAAAAGAATATTTGCTTCTTACGGATAACATATTTATTAATATTGAAACGTCCTTAAAGATAAAATAAAATTGGCTTTTCATTCATGCAAGATAATGTGATGAAAATAATTTCAAGTAATATATCTCCCGCTTTGTATGAAAATTGCATAACTAGGCATTGATGAATGACATAGTTTCATCGTTCATCATTTCTGGACTCTTGAAGCAATGAATTATTGATTATTCAAGCTTATAAGTCTTTGTATGTAGTTGTATTAAGCCTCAGAATAAATTTTTGTAACTTCTTTTTTAGACACTTCCGTATTTTTATTGAAAATCTGGTTTCAATTTGTTTATCTTACTAATGTTCATTGAAAATCAATATAATTCTTAATTTTAAAAGTCGTTACATATTGAAACTGATTTTCTTAAAAATTTCCTTTAAAAATGTATTTAGTTGACTACCTCAATACCGTTTTTATCTAACCGTAAAATAATACGAAATTACAAATGCCTCTGAACCACGAAATTGAATTCGCTTTCTATTAAGGTACTAAGACAAATTATTTGAAAGTCATTTTGTTTCTCTTACATGAGAGTTTCTGATTTTCCTGATACAAAATGTTATTTGTCTTCTGTTTTCTTCTCTTGTTATTCAAGAAAGGACTTTTTCTTTAGCAAATTTTTGTCTATCTTTATCTTAACACACGTTATATGTGTATGTGTGAGTAATTATTAATCATTAATCAAAATTTAAAAAATTAAAAGTTATTAGAACTTAAATTGTGAAAATGAAAAAATACAACATTTAAGAAAACAAATAATGGAAAAAAAAAAAAACATTTAAAAATATCAAAAATATCAAATCCAGTCAAAAAAATCAAACATACAAAAATTGTTATTAAACCATCAAAGCTTTTGTATTTGTTCTCTTATTAATGATACAGACTAAGAATTTGCTAAAATTCTAAAACTGAACAGTATTTGCAACAAATAAATAAAGAGACACCATAGAAAATAAATGTAACCCATTAAAAATTATCTATACTTATTTATTTATTTACGCTCATTTAAAAATACTATCTAAAAAAATTATATACCTTCAAATTGTCCAATATAGTGCAGTAGTTTTCTGGTTTCTTAACCTCCGAATATTATTAATTAATTGATTGATTTTACAAAATATAGAAGACTTAGTTACTAGAACTTTCCCTTAAAAATTTTAAAAATTCTATTTTCAAAAAAGTTAATATAATTATTAATAACTTTTACTGTAAATAAATCAATTAAAAATAGTAGATTTAAATAAGTGTAAAAAATGTAATAAAAGATAATTTAAAAAACACGCAAATAGGTGGCAAAACTTAAAAAATAAAAAAGAAACCCAACAAAACCAAAATCAGTAATTATTAAAACATGATGTATAAATGCTATCATAAAAATTAATAATACACATAAAAACAAAAAATTAATTTATAAACCTCATATATAATAGCACTCATACTCTCACGCACGCATACACATACATATATAAATATATATACACAATATCATACATTTTGATATTGAAACAAAAAAAATATTTTTCTTTTTAATTTACCTTCATATAATTACCTAAATGTTTATTAATAAAATTAATTGGAAAAGTTTCTTTAATGCAACTTGTCAAAAACTTCTTTTAACTATTATTATTATTTCAGTTTATTAC
Organism: Nephila pilipes; assembly: GCA_019974015.1. Classification (NCBI taxonomy): domain Eukaryota; kingdom Metazoa; phylum Arthropoda; class Arachnida; order Araneae; family Nephilidae; genus Nephila; species Nephila pilipes. The sequence goes on along the minus strand of BMAW01019498.1, from coordinate 169,456 downwards.
ACTTTACTGAATTATTATTTATAATAATATTAATTACTAATAATTTTTGTAAAAAAGAAATATATAGACAACTACGCCAGAAATGTACCTAATTAATTTGAAATTTAAATTTTACGGTCTCATCATATATATTGTTAATAAAAACTTTCTAATCTATTATTTTCAATTGTATGTCAAAATATTCAGTTTTATATTTAATATTATCAGGTTGAATTAAATTTAATTAAGTGTGGTAAAAATATAAGAAAGGTTTATCTTCAGAATGCTTATTATAATTCAAAACGAGGAAGTTATGAACATATCTATACATAAAAATTATTTCCATCAATAAAATTATGTTCATAATTGTGAATGCAGATATTTGCAAAACTATCACACACAGAATCACATTGGAATATACTATTAGTTCTTTTTAATTTTTTATCAATATATTTAATATAGTTTTCTCTTTGAATAATTTTAACTAAAAATTTAAATTTATCATAAGAATTAAATTCCTGAATTATAATCTTCATAAATAATTAATAGTACCATAACTGGATCATCTATGCTCATCCAATTGAAGTGATCAAAATCATAACTATGAATGGTAAATATTTATTTTAATTTCGTAGTAATATCTTAACTATTTTAATTGATAGTAAATTTATTAATAGTATCTTATAAAGATTTTTTGCAATAATTTAAATACTTATGTAATGTAAATAATACAGCCATTAGTAATCCAGAGTAGTGTTAAATTTTTTGTTGCATGGAAAATGTGTAAGTTTGAATATCTTTAAATCTTATTGTTTTAATATGGAATCAGTTTTTATTTTTATGTTTCGTTTCATGTAAGTGTCTTTCCTTCTCTCTATATATTTTACCTTAATTTATTTAGTCATATGTTTCTTAAAATATTTTATGGTGGTTCATTTTTTCTAAACATTTTTCTGTTGGTGAATTTCGGTCCTGTAAAACAAGATTAAACGTGCAATTTGTCATGAGACACATTCAAAAATTTTAAATGGTATAGTTTATATTCTTTCTTATCTACCTCCCATTGTTTGCAATATATATATATATATATATATATATTATCTTTACATTTATATATAGATAATCTCTTAATTTCAATGAATTCTATTTTGTTAATGTAGTTTATAATTTATAAATACTTTCAACTGTCTTATTATTTTAATGAATTTTCTCTCATATATATATATATGTAGAACGAGGGTGATGAGATTGCACATCCCGAATCTACACTGGTTAGCTCTTACGCAAAGGGCTGGTTTGTCTAGGGGAGTTATTCCATTACTGAATTCTATGATGATTTCGTAGGAATTCAATGATGAGGCTCAACTTGTTTTACTTCGCTTATTAAATGGAGAGATGAAGGAAAAATATATATACACAGTAATCTATATACAGGTTATCTCTTTTAGGAGTAAACAATTCTTCTGAGACAGATAGATGGCGGCCTAATTAATTTTATCCCATATAGGCGATGGGCGTTGGAACGCGCTCTGGATTCGGAGCTTACTTCCGACTCGGTAATGCGAAGAAGAAGAGAAGCGGAAAGTGGAGGAAAAAAAGAGAAAACGAAAAGTCGCTCAGTTTTGTTCTGGAATAGGTGGCGTTGCACGAGCTATCACATGATGCTGATTCGTGGTGTCATCTATCGAGTAACTGAGGAACTGGTTTTACAGTACAATGGAAAATAAAATTAATTCTTTGATAATTAGCTGGAAAATCCCCCCCCCATATATATATATATATGTGTGTGTGTGTGTGTAGTTTAACCTGCTTATTTGGTCCTCAGCCCGAAATTGCTTTCTGACTTCCTGGGTTCCATATTTTCATTTATTTTTTAATTTATTTTTCATTCCTTTCTGGCGTTTTATCTTTTTAAATATTTTATATTATTCTTCCATAAATTTTCAGTATATATATATATATATATATATATATATATATATATATATATATATACATATATACATATTTAAATTTTTTAAAAAATAATTCGATCAAAACTTTGTATTAATTAATTCAAATCGGGCATTGGGAATTCAAATAATAATCGGGATATATTAATTGTAAAATAATTTGTTAGTTTTTTCTGAGTGTTCTCTCGAACTGAGATTGAGGGAAAGGACTAACTTTGCATACTTTTAAGATAGGAAGTGTATCTGATATTAATCTAATATTCTTGCGATAATTCTCGTATTTCATTATCGTCTGGAGAGTAGATACTCTCAGTGCACTGTAAAATCGAGGAAATTTTTTTTTCTTCATAAAATGTGCTACATATTTCTAATTTAGTTGAAAGAGTAGAATATTATGAATCTGTTGAGTTGTTATTGTTATACTAAAAGGGAAAAATAACATAGGATTTTAAATTTTTTTAGCTCCTCCTGGCATGTGTCTAAATACATAAGTTATAGTTTACATAACATAAATTAATATTAGGTTACTTTTTATTTGAAAAATATACATTAAAAGTATTGATATGGCTCTTTGAAAAGTAACTAGATGTTATTGATTAAAAATCATATAACTTATGAGTAAAGAATACCATTCAAAACACATATGTTCTGGGACTTTAAAATTTACTATCAAAGACGAGTGTGATATAAATTTGAAATATATTAGTAACTTAGAAGAGAACCTCTTGTATTATTTATCATACATGGATTCAAAAGCACAATCCACAAGCATAAAAATGGTAATGCAATCAGGAACTATAAAGCCATATATACAGGCTGAAGTATATGATTCCTCAAAATATCTCCTTGTATAAGGTAGAGTTAGAAATAAAAGAGTTTAGACAGTCGCCAGATAGCCACAAAATCCTTAAAATATAAATGACAGTGGTAAAATAGACGGTAAGTCACATTAATTAGTTATATGGATATATCTAATATTGATTGCAACGGACAAGTGAAAGCATTCTTGCACTGCACAACCAGGAATATTTTGACTAAAGGGAAGCCCGCTTCTCTCTGCAGGTACATGTAACTTTCTCTGCGCCAATGAAGCGTTTATGACTATATCCATTTATTGAATGAAAATAATGCGTAACATTTTGTAAAATAAATATTTTTCTCAAACTTTAATCTTAAGAAAAAAATTATAGTGATTATTTTTTACTTTTAAAATTTTTTTTGTCTCCATAAGAAACTCATATTTTGAAAAATTTGCTGCAAGAAATGTTTTTGAAATGTCTGCATTAAAAAATGGAAAAATTTCGGGGCACTAAAAAAAAAAAGTAAAATTATCGAATGGAGTATTTATTTTTTTAAAATCGGAACTAGTTGTTCCTAAACGTGACCAATGATAAGGAAATTGCACACAACCAGATAATGCAGGCGAAAAATATTTCCATTCAAATACGAAAAATGATAGTACAGTCATAAGACGGGCCAGGAAAATATATTTTGGAAAAATAGGGAGGAAAACTATGTCTGAACAGCTTGGTGCAGCAGTTATACCCGAAGTAAATGAGAAATGTTCTGGTACAGCATATGTACCGCTGAGTTGTAAAAATTAAGAGGTAAATTATGGTACATCAGGTGAACTTCAGTGCCCTTTCCACATTATATATATGCATAAATATGCTGTTTTTCAATGTTTATTGTGCCATATAGAAAAAAATTAGCAAAATAATATTGTACGACATAAGAGTATAATTTGTTACGTTTTAAAATAATTTAAGTGCGTATTAATGGCTTTATATTATTTTTAAGTTTATGGCTATTTACTTTAGTTTTAATGTATTTGTTCACATTTTTAATATTTTTTATAATTTGAAGCTCCACACGTTTTCAAAATTTTGATTATTACTAGTTTATTACCTTAATTGATAATGTAATTACTGAACAGTGAAGAGGTTGGATCCATAAGTCTAGTTTGAACACACATTTTCCTTTCCAAAGTATGGGAATGTATTTATATTACATTTTTAACTATATTGTTTTTCATTATTTATTTGCTTTTTTCTTGAGTTGTATTATTCTTGGGGGTTGTTTATTTGAAATAAAGAGATTTTGTTCAGTCTTTGTCTTTGTTCAGTTCAGTTATCATTTCAGAATCATAATAACATAAGAATACAAGAACCTGAATGCCCTTTTTACTCATCCATTAACTACCTGTCATATAAACATACAACAGATGTTCCATTTTTCTCCTAGTGCATATGGTACATCAGGTGAAACAAAAAACCAACATATGAATTCACACCCATTACCGGTTAAACGACGGAAGAAGCGTTTGTGGAGGAGGAATGACGCATGCGCAAAGCGACGAAGTAAAGAGTGTAGCAGCAGACCATTGTGCCCGAGACGTGTCTGACAATGTGATCGGCAATGGAAGTATGTGCTATTATCCGGTATGAATGGGCACTATGTCCGTCATGTATGAACACGAATAGAATAAATATGGTAAGCTGGTCATGTCTCATCAAATGGTTGGAAGTTGGCGTTGCATGTTCATTGAAGGAAGACAGAGTGTGGACGGTGAAGATCGAAGTGAGCGTTCACCCAAATCTACGAATGAAAAATCTGCTAGAGTACAGGACATGTATTAGTGAATAGAGCATAATGGTGTAAGAACATCCAGTCATGCTCAGATCCACTAAACAATACTGAGATGAAGAAGACTATAAGAAAATACCTTACATCGCAGGACACGTAGTTTTATTACAGTGGTTTCTTCAAACTGATTTCACTCTACGACAAAAATCTCAATGTCAATTGTGACTATGTCGAAAATCGGTACAAGATATATAGTTCATGATGACAGGCTTTATTTATTATGATGAAACTTATTTTTGGAACATCACACGTATGTATATATATATATATATAGCAGGCGTTTTACAACTTCAACTTATTCTTTAATTATTCTTTAATCATGACACCGTAGCTACCAAGGAAGGGGAGACATAAACATGCATGTTATCAAGATGAACACATATCCGAGGATCTGCACCTCTCAAAATATCTACATGGTAGGAGATCATTTGTGTGCTTGAATACAGTGCTAATTTTTTATATTGCAGATGCCATGCGGACTACTTTAAGAGCTTAAAATTATTAAATTCCCAAACGTAATTAATCTTAGCATTTCAGAGAAAAAGAGAAAGACTTATTTTAAACTTGGCTCATGAATTAAAACCAAAACCCAAAGCAATAGCCGAAAACCAATCTCAATATTAAAGAAATGTAATAAAAATCTCCTAAGAATTTAATATTCCTAATTTTTATTAACACACACACACACACACACACACACACACACAAATATATATGTATATATATAAATGAAGACTTCAGAAACGTTTTGTTTTATGTTTGTCTTATCATTTATGTATCATATCTTATTTCGCTCTTTGAAAATATTTTAGATTTTTTCAAGTTATCTATTTCTACTGAGATTACTTATATCAATTACAAACGACTAGATTCATGAATAAGTTAGTGTATCTGGAGATTCCAGATATATTAATCACCTAAAAAAGTTAATAGCGTCATATTTAAATGTGAGATTGATAAGAAATTGAACTAAAATATATTAAATTTCAGTTTTTCAATTATATTAGTAACTTTATTCAAAAAAATTATGGGTTGTGAAGAACTATAATAAAGTTGAGTGCATTCCTTGCTTTTATATTTAACCTTTAAGTAGCGGCTTGTACTTGATCAAATTATACACATTTATAAGATATTTTATACATATAAATGTGTATAAAATATCTTATAATTATCTAAATTGTTTTGGGCTTCGTGTTTAAAGTAGAACATATCAGATAAAAAATTATTCCACCAGAAAAAAGGAAAATAGACATTTACTGTAAAAATTGAGTAATAACAGCTCACTGCGGTTATACACTCACTAAAATTAATATTATTTACAAATTCATTCGTACCTAATAAATATTTCTGTGAAAGTCTAAAAGTTTAATCTACATCCTTTAAAAAAATTAGGAAAATTAGACATATTTTAGTATGAAAACTGTGTTTGTACGAAAAGTTATATTTATACGAATATGACGATAATTATTTTAATTGCGAAAAAAAAAAACAAATTTTATTTAATCTTAATAATTGTAATATTGATCATTTTGAAGTGGATAAATTATTTAAATATTTCAATTTTCTTTTACGAAGATGTATAATTGACACTTACTATCTTTATCTACTCCTATTTTCATTCCAATGTTTGCTTTAATAGATGATGAATTTTTAATTAATTACTTTAAGGTAAGAAAAACAAAGCTTGCTGTAGATGCACCTGTGGGATTTAAAAGAAAAACGATAATATTTTTCTATCTTTTTTCAGAAATTGAAAACCAAAGTTTTTTTAGGTATTCTTATCGGCACGAACACTAATATTTAAAAACATAATTTCAGATATTGTCTTAAAAGGGGAATAAAGAAGAGGATTTAATTAAAATCAAAAAGGTACTTTAAAGAAACAATTTTTTTACAAGAAATCTCCCTAATGAGAATAATTTTAATTGCAAAGAATTATTAAAAAACTGCTTTATCATTTTAAGTTTCACAGCTATACTAGATTTATGCTCAAAATAAAATTTGGATTAAATAAAATAAGTGTTTTGGTACTGATTTTTTCTCTATTTTTGAGCAGCTTTGTAAAGGAAATTAAAGTTAAACACAGTGTTATTTTATACATGCATTCATTAGTATATCAAGTACTATTTGTGAGAGCAATTATATTGTATATTGTATGATTCTTGTGACGTATTTCTCCTATATAAAAAATGTTTAACTCATTGTTTAAAAAAAAGTTTTCTCAGATATTGAATTTATCAAAATAAGCCTGTATCATATCCGAATAATAATATCACATCTATAAATATCAATTTGTTGTACAGGAGCTGTCAAGAGGAAAGTTAATCTAAGGTACATATTTTAATGTTTGAAAAGGAAAAAAAAACGTTTATCGTTTATCATAAATTCCATAAATTCTATTCGTATAAATAATCAATTTTACTATTTTTGAATTTTCAGTGTTATCTTTTTTATTTCTTATTATTTACTATCCATCTCTCTCGTTTGGATCGAATTTAACCTTTAACTCTGATTATCATCATATGAATCCGATAGAGCAATTCGACATCTTAATTAAATTGTACATATAAGGTGTTGATAAATTTGTGTAAAACATTTAAATATTTTAATAAACATTATGATATATTGCATGTAGTGTTCCCATCCTACCGGGCAATTAGTAGGAGTTCTCCGCTACGCGACGCTTCCAGTTCCACCCGCTAGAAGGAAGGAAGACAGTTTTGTTAAGAGGCAATTGAAGGTTTTGGTAGCGTGGGAGCAGTAACTGTAGGCTTCCCTGGAAGTGCTACAAGCCTTTTGATTATAGAATACAGTTTTTGTTGTGTTTTAAATATCTTGACTCATTTGACTACATCTTCCAACCACAAGCAAACGTTTCACGGGCATAATCTGCCAAGACATAGCGAATTTTGAGTTTGCTTAGAACTGAATAAATTTTATCAAAATTCGAATCCGTGTGCTTGCGAATCACAATGGTTTTCCTAGCGAAAGACAGAAAAGAGGACTTGAAGTACGTCGCTCGAGAAATGGGCATCGAGAATGTTTCAGAGATGATAGTAATGATATCGAAGGAATGTTATTTTGAAAACTGAATCGCACGAGGAAGAGTTTATGAGAGAAATGCTCAATACACAAATAAAACATAAAAAAAGACTGAAGGAAAGAAAAAAGACAAGGAGATGAAAGGGAAAGAGAAGATGAAAAGAAAATACACGATGAAAGAGATGAAAGGAAACTCATGCAAGAAATGTAATTTGAAATTCAGAAATTACGTTTAGAAAACGAAAGAGTTAGAATGAACGAAGTGATTAACTCAGAACTCGTGGTTAAATCGAAAGTAGAGATGTCAAACATCCTCCAAAAATTCAATTCAAAGAATAATATCAGATTGTGTTTAGGGTTATTTGAGAGAAACATGTAGAGATTTAAAATCAAAAAGGAAATTTGAACTTCTCATTTGATCGGACAGTTCCCATACGATGTTGCGCAGATCATCACACGTGAAAACGATTAAATCACAAAAGATTACGATAAAGTGAAAGAAATTCTAATGAAAAGATATAAGTTAACACCAGAGAAATTTAGACAAATGTTTGTGAAGCATCAAAAAAAACAAGACATTACTTGGAGTGATTTTGCATACAAACTGACAAACTATTTTCACGAATGGATTCGAGTCATACAAATAAACACTTTTGAAGATTTCTTCGACTTGATAGTAACTGATCAAATCAAAAAGAGAACTCCACCGGAAATATATGATGATTTTATATTGATGAATGGACACATTTCAAAACTCCAGATCAAATCTTTTCAAAATTAAATGATTATAGAAATGTCAGAGCAAGTGTCAACAGAAGACTGAGAGAAAATTTCCATAGAGAGTATTCAGCAATTAACAAATGACTGCCATGGGAAGAATAGAAGAATTTATCAGTACAGAAATATATTCCACCAAATTCAAGAAAAAATAGCAGAACTCTGAAGAAAGAAAAAAAAAAGTCGACGAAAGAATGTTATATTTGCCGACTGGCAACACCTGGCGAAGAGCTGTCGAAAAATATACAAGACGATGGGAGAGAATTATCAACTGGATGATCAGGCAGTAAAGGCTGAAATTCGGACTGACTTCCTTTTAGAAAGCAAAAGTAAGGAAAAATTAAGCTAACAAAAATAGCTATGTGTGATCTCCAATATGCTGAAACTGTTGTCAATGGAAAAAGTACAACAGCTTTAATTGACTTCAGATCAATGATACGTGCTGTGAACTCGATCTCATTCTGAATGAAAAGAATGAGGAACAAAAAAATAATTTTAAAAATCTCATTTGGAGAAAAAATAGAAGTCTCTCTTTCCAGCGTTCAGTTATGGATAAAAAACAAGTATAACGAAGCATTTTTCAAATATATTCAAATGTTAGTAGCGATCACGAATAAAAGCCATGGCCAATCGATAATTTTGTAAAGATATACAAACTATTGCAGGAGATTAAGCTCGTAGACGAAACAAGAAACAATGAATCATCATAGAAGATGAATGGATGTTGCTATGGTGGACAGAAATCTGATTTCATTAAGAAATGAAAGGTGGGTGTGAAAATGAGCAAAAAGCAAATATTGGAAAATGAAGAATGTTTACTTTAGGAAATATTATTTTCGACTCGGGAGGAATATGATTATAAAAATTCTGTGAATGATAGAGTTTTATTGAAAGAACAGCAACAAAAATGCGAGACTTTGAAAGAAGTATGGAAACAATTTACGTTGAAGAAAGAGTATTTTTATATATTTGATGATTTATTTCACGATAAGAAAGGAATTGGGGAAAAGGTGTCTCAATTGGTTTGGATTAAAATTAGGAGATCCCAAGTATTAAAACTGGCTCACGAATAGGTTTTTGGAAGTCAGTTGGTATTTCAAAAAAACAGTGAAAAGATTCCTTTTTACATCTGGGTGGCCTGATTTAAATTTAGAGATATAACCCCTGTTCTTGAGAATATTACAATCTTGCAATAACTGTAAATTTAGAAGACAAGAGAAAACCACTGAAAAAATAACAATAACCCCTGTTCTTGAGCCAGATTTACATTTCGAGGTTATAAATGTTGATATAATTGGCGAGATTGCTCCACCGTCAACCAGAATACACAAACACTATCTTGTCAACCTTCCAGACGGCCGTAAGCAATCCCGCTTCAATCGTTGTCTGCCATAACTATATGAGACGTGCTAATGGTATTACTTTTGAGGACAGGAATCTTAAATGTTATTGCCAGAGATATGAGGATCAATTTCACTTCAAAGTTAATCCAAGAATTCGTGAAAAGCTTAGGCTTCTTCCCACGATTTTCAGTTTCTGCGTATGCATCGTCGAATGAACTTGGGGATAGGTACAAAAAAGTATAACAAAACTCATTGCACCACGTTATTACAATTGATCCAAGTAATTGGGACAAATAGTTATATCCCGCGTTTGCTTTTCGCATACAGAGAAGCTCCTAACTGCATAACGGGAGTGTCAGCTTTCAAATTGATGATGGGACGAACCGCTAGGGTTCCTCTTAGTGTGTCAAAATCATGCTGATGCAGTGATATAGTCATTCTGTTGAACATAGGAAAATCCATTTTGGACTACTTATAAGAACAAAAGACCAGTTTAGATATGTATGCGTAGAACAGGTTTCATTAACTGCCTCCGGAACACAAGAAGCTTATGCAAGATATTTCAACCGCAAAGCTCGTTCTAAAAGCTTTGATATGCGCTATAGGGTATATTTATTGATACCTAATTGAATGAAGAAACTCTACGTGTAGTGAACTGGCTCTGAAGAGATAACTAGTTGAGTTGAATCCTCCTCGCTCATAAAGTGAAATTCTGTGATGGAAAAATTTAACATTGTCAGTTATTACTGAACTCATGGATAATCTTTGGATTTCCTTATATGTATATTTGTGCTGTTACATGGTTAACCTTCTTTTGCATTTAGAATACCTTATTAATTTGAACGTTTTGAAATATTATTTAATGTTTTATTATGTGTATGATTTTTGATAATTTTTAATGTATAATAGAGTTCGCGTTTAAGTATTGCTTCTATTTATTGAATTGTTATTGTGCATTTAGTTTTAATGATTATGAAATAGGTTGCTTTGTGAGAATATTTTTTGATTTAAATTTAAGAGTTTCAACTGCAGAGTTAAATTTGTAAACAAATGTAATATCAAAACTTGGTGGAGAGATGTAGTATTCTCATCTCTAACGGATAATGAGTTGGAATTCACCGCCACGCGGTGCTTGCAGTACCTCCCACGGGGAGGGAAAATAGGGAGTTTAGTTACGAAGCATTTGAAGTTTTTGTTAGCAAGGGAGTAGTAACAGTAGGACTCCCTAGAAGTGCTATAAGCTTTTTGGTTTTAAAATAAATTTTTTGCTATGTTTTAAATGTCCTGACTTATTTCATGAGATCTTCGAACCACAAGCAAACATCACACTGAATATCATGAAATTCTTATCATTAAAAAAGTTTCAATTATTATTTTTAAAGATAAAATTGAGCACGTTTTTGAAAAACTTATAAAAGAGATTGAGTTTAATACTCTTAATTTGAATAGAGATTGTCATAAATTAAATTTAATAATTCAGTCAGTCATACTTAAACTAAGTTAAATAAATAACAATTCACATCAAGAATAAAGGGTAACTTCTTAAACATTATATTTATATACGAGTATTTGATATTTTTAAGTAAAACTTGCCCCATAACATAAAAAAAATATTAGTCTAGATTATGTGCATTCCTTAAATGATTTTTAAATAGTAATAATATGAGTCTTGAAATTATAACACGAATTTATTTTGAACATATAGGTATTAAGCTGTGAAAACGTTGTTTTCCAAACTTATATAGATTTTTTCTACAACACACTTAAGTATGTTTCTGAATATTGTTTTCGCTCATTCACCTACTCTCACACACACTCTCTCTCACACACTCTAGCATTCTTATTCCAAATATTTTAAACACCTTCTAAGAGTTATTACCTTATTTTTAGATGTTGCTACTGTACGCGATAAATAACCTAGATCATCTTTTATTTGAAAATGAACATAAATAAGGGCGACTTTTTCTACGGGATTCTCAACAATGACTTGAAAGCAAAAATTGAATGTATGCAATCAGTAAGAAATGTTAGGAAAGAGTTGGGACCATACAATAGCTAAAAGTTGTCAGAATTATTCTATATCCGTGTTGGGAAATATTCTATGTCCGGATTGGTATTTAGGATCACGTTAAATTGTGAAATTCAATTGTTACGTAAAACCCATAATTTTTAATTCTTTATGTCACAGAATAAGTTTCTACTTCCGATATTAAATATTTTTAAAGATTATAAATTTTATTATGCTGCACTTTGGTCTGAATCCTAATGGGATATTAAGATGTCCTTTCTGAGAAACACCATTAAAGTGATATAAAATGATCAACTTATTTTCAAAGTACAATATATTGTAAACTTTGCTTCTACGAGATATTTAACAAATTTTACTTGTATGGCTCAATACTTAGTCAGAGATTTCAAATTTCTAATTGATGGTTGTAGAAAAATCTTTAAGAGTCATTAATTAAAATTTTCCTTTCACTTCGTTTTTATTTGTTTTTAGAGAAGTCTTTTGTGGGTCACTAAAAGTTCCTATAAAATATTTTTGATACAAATTGCATTGCAGACATTTAATTAAAAAAATTAAAATACATTGGTGTTTATATAATTTCCAAAAAAGTCAAATGACTTTTACATTAAATATTACATTGGGCTCTTTCGCGATTTTCGCTTCTTCAATTAACTCTTTGGGTTTGAATTCGAAATTTCTTCCAATGAATGAAACGTGACTTATATTAAATTAGAGCTATGAAGTGCAATGAACATAACAGAGATGATGCATGTATATGCTACTTTGAATCTAACACTGAGACAAATAGTCTGTAGTTTAGTGTACAATAAATATCGTGCGCTGAAGTTAACATAAGAAACATCGATAACCAACCTACATTCAATAAAGAGCCTTTGGAATGAATTTTGAGAGGAGCAACCTAGGGTTGGGAACTCGAACTTAACTCCAGCTTTTTTTCTCACTCATTTTTGATTGATTTTGTAAAATATAGATTGATTCAGTATTTTTAATGATAATTCAGACGCGATAAGGCAAGTTTTCATTCGAAAGAGTAGCGTTGGAAATTAGTTTTAAATAGTCCTAACTGAATTCCTATTTGAATTAAGAAATTAATTATCTTCGGACTTCCTTTGCATTTGACTGTGTAATTTAATGATTATTTAAATAGCATTTTTAACGAACGCAGACGGAATTTATAAAGAGACATTATATAATATGCAAAATATTACGAAATGATAAAAGAAATTATATGAATTTAAAAAAAGGATAATGGTTTAACTGATGATGTCGCGAAAAATAAAGAAAATAGAAGTAATAACAACAAAAAAACCAGATTTTTTTGCATTATCCTTTTCAGCTTCTTCCTAAATGAGTTGCCCTACTGTGTTTTTTTAATTCAAGATATTTCACTGAATAATCACACTTTCCCTAAGTTTTTCTCATTTTCAATCATCTATAATGTTATCAATAAAGACGATTTCAAAAAGTATTTATAGAAACACGCAATTCTCACAAATACTCATGAAAAAAGAAAAGAGACCTGGAAGAATATCTGTCGACCTTGTTGTGTTAAAAGAGTCTTCACACAATCTAGGGCATAGGGGCGTCAGATCGCAGTAGTGATAATTCATCCTCCTTCCGCAAGTAATGTCGGTACCAGTATTTCGAGTAATGAGTTTTTCATCGCCAGAGAGCAGAAAATATGTCTGGTTACTGCGAACGACGTTGACAAGACAGCTGATAAATTTCTGGAATGAAATCAAAGTAAAAACTTAATAGAAGAATTATACATTATGATTTCTCTTTCGTATGTAACAGACTTCAAACCATACTTTTACAAGTTGATACTTATGCTACTGTATATAATTTCATATTATTTCAACTGGGATATCAAAATATAATTTTTAACTTAAATTTAATGGACAGTGTCTTTTTTGCTCTTTCCTTAAATAAACGTTTGATTTTATCCTGTAATGACTGTTAAATTAATTACTTTAAAAGCATCTTTTCTGCTAAAAGATTTTGAAAAAGATTAAGAGATATTGAAATGTAAGCAGGTATATATATTAAATGATTATGATAAAAGCTGTACTAAAGCTATGTTTTTTGTAATTATTTTATCAATTTAAACTATAATATATGGCAAGTCATAATATCAGATTTATTGATTCAAGTGCATAATTTCTTCTGAATATAAAGAAACTTCAAAATATCGATTTAAACTCTTCAATTCAATATTTATTTTATTTATTTCTAGAAATTTAATAATTAAGTACTGTTTTAAAATTACTAATTAATTAAAAAAGCTAACGGAAAAAACAATATTTTAACAAAATTACTGTGGGATAATTAATTTAATCGGATGAGCGAAATAATTAAATTATTAAAAATTAATTAATATTATAATATAAAGTTTTAGCTTTGTTTAATAAAAGCATCATTGCGTAATCATAAAAAAAATTGCATTAGTGAATGACGATAGTTGGATTATGTGGGGAATATTTACCAGCTATTAAAGTATTACACAGCTTTTGAATAATTGATTTAATTCAATGTCTATTATTCTTCAGAATATATGGAAGGGGACATTAAAACAGAAGGAGTATTAATCCCTTTCCATTAAACAATTATTCCATGCTAGTACCGTCTTGAACGAACTACGTCTCATTCCTTCCATCCTCTTGTGTGAGTAGTTGTATTCTCTCTAACTCCTACGATCTGCTGGGGAGGACTCTCGTGTCTATCAATGTGATTCGTCTGGATCACCTGGAATTCATGGTTGATGTTCTCTGGATGAGGGAAAGGGGGTGGTTACAGTAAGAAATTCTATCTGTTCAATCTCAATGGGGGAGGGAAAATGAAGTTATAACTTCTGCAGTTCTATTTGTGGCAATAAATAGTCTATAACTATAAATTATTATGATAGTTTTAAATGTTTGTATACACTTCATATTCTAAAAATTTAAGGCTTTCTCAATAATTTATATATATATATATATATATGTATATATTGCAGGAAAATTTACAATTCCGAAACTTTATTACGAGTTTTTATAAGCAAATGTAATATTAAAAGAAAAAAACTTAAAAAAAAGAATTGTTTCTTAAACAATAAGTGCTCAAATATCTAATAATTTTTATTATTTTGAGATTTTAACTAGATTAAAGTATATCATATATTTAGAAATTATTCTCCAAGTCTAGTTAATATTTTAACCTAAATAAAAGAAGAAATGTTCACACGACATAAGTCATATTTTAAATTGAAATTAATGAAGAAAACCGCTCCAATTTAGCCTTGTTAAGATATTAAACATGCAATGTAATTATAGAGAAAAATAAATTTCCTATGCGTGAATTGAAATTAAAATTAATGCCATTTTCTGTCAAAGTTTACTGAAAAAAAGCAAATAATTTATTTGTTGCAGTATTTCTTATAGGAATACATTATACCTACGTTATTAACGAATATATGCTTTGATAAAGAAAATAAATGGAATATTTTTCTTATAAAAAGTATTGAGCAACATATCACATTGACTAATTACTAGTATCTTACAAAAATAATAAGTTTTCTCTCGGAATTTGAAAAAAAAAAAAAAAGCTGTTCGCTGATAAGTTGATTAACAGATCTACTATATAAGCATTTCATTTTGAATATTTAGCAAAACAGAGAGAGTTTAAAGGATATTTTAAAATAAAATGTTAATCATTAATTTGATTAAAAAATACATTTAAGCTCATTACGTACTAATACTTCCAAATCAATGCTTCTCTAAGAGAGAAGTAAAAGTTTTACAGTAATTTGCGCCAATATTTCACAAACTAATTTTAATCGTTGAGACACAATGAGTCCTTAATTGAATTGATATAATTTATTTATATAAGTTTAAGTTTTGTTGTATTTTATTTCAATCGATACAGTCATTGAACGAACTAGATGTAGTTTAATATCATTAACTAATCCTCCTGTTGAAGTATTTCAGAGTTAATATGAAGATAACGCTAAGAGGGATTTTTTTAATTATAAATAAGCTTCGTAAATGTTTAGCAGAAAAGGGTAGATAGATTAGATAAACATTTATAACTTGATTTTTAATATGAGAAGAAATGTAAGAGAAAGCACAAAATGCTGTTATAATTATCATCTTACATGATAAGACGCAATAGCCGAATAGCTATGATTGCGAACTCACGACCGGCATTATTTCTGTCGAGTTCTTATTTCACTAAAGACCTAATTTTTAATGATGTTGATGAACGTTAAATCATCGAAACACCAGGTCTTTCCAATTGCGTGGTGTGGAAGTTTTAGGAGAGGGTGTCAGTAAGGTTTCGCCTTCGTCACTTACTGAAGTTCATAATTACGAGATCAACAGCTATCGTAATGTTCCTAAATGCGACAGTGATACATAATCAACCAGTCTTTTTGCATAAAATAATGACGAATGTTGAAGGAAAATCGATTTCATTATAAAGTAGCTGCATTTTAATATTTTTATAACCACTACTATGTCTTTTTGCAGAACACTGATTTGAAAAAAAAAAAAAAAAAACATTCTATAAGCTCATTTATTCATAAATTTTTGTAAATTGCATTGATTAGATAAAATGATTTCTTTTCATTGACGACTAACTTTGAATTCCGATTCTATTGGCGACAGATTATATAATTTTTGAGCTTGGGTTGAATAGCGAAGATGATATTTCAGCTGGTACTCTAGTTCTCCAAACTTCCACACTATCTCAACATGTGGACTTCGAGTGGCGACATATTTAACATGCATCAGCTTCGCTGGTCAACGAATCTTCAATCTGAATTTTAATTAGAGTCTTGATTAGTACAGAAGTGTAAAACTATGGATTAGTTTTTAAGGCATTAATGGCCTTCGGAAATATCGAACTTCTTTGCATATTATATATTAAAAATCTCCACATTAGCTTTTACTGAAGTTGCCTTCAATCCGTATTCATGCTTAAAAAGTGAGCAGTCATTTGTGACAAAATCATCACAATGGTATATAAGGATGGAATTCATACATGTTACAGAATCATTTTTAAAATATAATTCTGCATTTTCCAGAAAAGAAATTCATTTATCTGGAAAAAAAAATAACAATTTAAGTTTCTTTCATGATTAGGATGCCTTTCCTGTAAGTCAAGTTTCCTTCAGTCATTAGCTGGAATACTAGATGAAAATTATAACTGAGCGCACAGATGTATTAGTTTATTGGCTTTTCCTTTATCTTCCCGTACATTCACATTATTCAAAAATATTCATCCGATTTCAAAATGCTATAATTCCATATATGAGCAACATGGAATGATTAGTAGTACATGAATTCAAGTGAAAATATAGAAATTTTCTTTATCTCTAATATGCAAAGGATATAAAAAAGAAAGATAAAGAATAATTTTTTCTTTAACTCATAAGTTGCACCAACCAATAAGGCATTCATTTTTGACGCTGTCTTTATATATAATTCTTCATCTAGAAGGTGATTAAATTAAGTGTTTCTCTGACTAATAAAATTATTGTAGCCATTGCGAGACAGTATAAAAATAATTTAAAGAAGAGGGATACTGATAAATATTATTTTCATATTAAAATATATAGTTAGTGCAGAAAGTATATGTATATTAACTATCATTATTATCTGAAGTCTCAATGTCAAAAAATACATAGTTAAATTAGTTAACAAGTTTTTGGATATACAAGGTGTGGCAAGGAGATTGACGATGTAAAACATTTTATTTTGATGTCATATATATTTACTTATTATCACTTTCAATATACATCCTTCCTCTATCCCTACAAAGCTCCATGCGAATCTTCCATTGTTCAAAACAGTGCTAGAAGTCATTTTCTGTCAGCACCTTCTGGGTGCATGTCGCTTTCCCCTTCACAGCTTCGAACGACTCAAATCTTGTTCCTATTAATGCAGATTTTACCTTAAGAAACATAGAGAAGTTGCATGGAGCAAAATCTGGCGAATAAGGCGGATGATCTAACACTGGGATGCTGTGCAAAAATAAGAAACCTATTGACAGGTTTTCCTTCTTATTATCTTCATCGCTGAACGAGATCTACTAACCTAATAATTCCTTTATATAGTTTATAGTCTTTACGAAGCTATTTACTATCAATTTTCTTTCGGTATAATATATTTCTTTAAACTTAAGTCCCATATTGAAAATTCTATCGAAAGTCTGAAGATGAGTACTCTACTTATTTACAAAACCCTCACTGTTCCAACTACAAAAAAATTGAATTTGTTTCAATGTTTGAGTACTAATTCATTTTACACGCCTCGAAATCTTTATATTTGAAACACGATTTAATGATCATTCAATTTTTTTACCTCATATTCACATTTTTAAAACGATGCTTTATTAAAATTTACCGTTTGAATTAGTTTCATTCAATTTAACATACTAAAATACCAGCAACTTTCTTAAATGCGCTCTTATACGAATACTTTCTCATCTCACTGTATAACTCACAAAGTACTAAATAGTCCAAGATTGCGAATACAAACCAATTTTTTTGCAAAGATTGAGCTCATGTTAAAGCAAGTTTTCGCTGACATATTTGTTATAAATAAGTAATACGAGAAACATGTTTCCAGCAAAAGAAAAAAAATTAGAAAGATATATACATTTAGTTTCTTGGACATAAATCAAATGTGTAGTAAGGTGACAGTATTCCGATATATTGGATGAAATGGAAAAAAATACTAAAAACAATGTTTTCTCTATCAGACAAAATGTGATCTATAAAAACTACTAATGATCCCCACACAGCATTAGCCTTTAATGTTTTCGTATTAAATGTGTTAGTTTGGCATGGAAAATATATATATACATAAAAACATGGGGAGGGGAGAGAAGCCATATAATTTACATTTATTGTAATAAATTTATTCTCTACGACAAGAAAAGACTTATTGTAACTCTTAGAATTATATTATGAAAATGGATCGATAAATTATTTTGAACAAGTAAAGTAATTTTACTAACAGGAGTTAAGTAAACTGATTATTTGAGAAACATATCTCAAAAGCTATGTCATTTCAATAAATGCTAATTTAGAATGCATTCAATATCTTATATTATTATTATTATTACTTCATGGATCATTTGGGGAATTTTGCTGATAAAATATATGCGAGAATGTATTTATCTATGAGCATTAGCACTTACACTAGAAATATTAAGCAAAATATATTAATGTATACATTGTGAGAAACATTTGATTTCCTAACAAAATTTGAGTAAATTCCTTTTGTGAAAAGTTCCCTTTCCAATTAGCTACATATTTAACAAAATATAAGATATTGTATACTAAACGAATTAAAGAGTTATCTTAAAATATTTTACAATTCAGAATATAATTATGAACAATGAAAATCACCAAAAATATTCTAAAGATAGGATAATGTCCGAAAATAACAACAAAGATTTAGTCTATGACGAATGGAAAACTCTTGCATTAAAACTTGTTTTTCAACACTGTCTTGCATTTGTAACATACATTAATTATGATCTGTTTATTTTTGAAGTCTTTATGGATTTTTATATATATTGGTTTATCATATTTATTGCCACTAGTAAATTATCATTTGTATTATTTACTACTTTCATATAATTGCTTTTTCCAAGCATATTAAAATGGTATTTTCATTTTACTCTTAGTTTCAAATTTTTTTTTTATGCGTGATGATTTACTATTTCGTAAAATGAAAATAAAAGTGCTTTTCGTTTGTTGCTTGGGAAGAAGAAATGTAACATTTGATTCAAAATGCAGAGTAAAATATTTTAAAAGGAAATTGGACGAACGTATTAAAATATTTGAAGTGATTTCATGTTGTAAAACCATTTTCTTAACGATGTAAATAAAGAAATTCAGTTTCTAAACTATCAATAAAGTGCAATTTAATCTCTTGGCATTTAGAAAAAAGGGGGCTTTGACTCAATTTCTGAATTTCGCAAATTCATTTAAAAGGAAATGTGGACAACTTTGATGTGCTTGATATAGAATAATTCTGATCTTTTAAATACGTGTTAATTAAATTAAGAATGTACTATATATATGTGTATATATATATATATATATATATATATACACAAAACTTTAATTCAATTAAAATGATGTTGAGTGAAGTATGTTTTTTCTGAGTAGATATTTTTTAGAAAATTTATGTAATAGATTATGTAATAATGTAATAATAAATAATTATGTAATAATGTAAAGTTTTCACAATTATTTCTGTTATATTTTTACTCCGTAGTGTATTTCAAAATGAAAAATGCATTTGAATATCATTGAGACTAATTTAGTTCTTTCACGTCTTACGGCTCTCTATTTTCACTAAACACAGCCATTACATCTCTCAATTTTGTATCAGTCAGATGACAACTTCAGCAATTGAACTGGTAACCCATTTTCCACATCCACACTAACGTGAGGACTTTGAGTCTGGACAGATTTATTATGCTACTGCCTCTCTACTTGAGTGTCTATAGTGGAAATAGATCTGGAATATGCAGCACGACTAAAGCATCAATACTAAGACTACTCGAGGCCAATATTTGCTTCCCTTTCGATCGAATAAAGTTATTGTTGTTGCCACGCTTTGTAATACTTAATGGTAAATTTTATCTAATTATTATTTCATTTTATTTTATTTTAAAAATATACAATTACAATGTTTTTCCCGATGAAAAATATCAATTCCTTGACCAAAATAATATGTAATATAAATATGTCTATTGGATCTTAATTAAACGAGAACAAATACATAACTTTCTTCCAGTTGTTCAAAAATGCTTACGAAACGCAATTCAGACATTTTCTACTTAGTTTCTCAGTATACAGACAGTGTAATATAAAATTGAGTTTCGCGTAAAGCATAGAAAATTTCGCGTCTCTTTTGGTTTACATTGTGAGAAATATATAGTGCAACTATAAAATTATGTAGTGTTTTTTTTATAGTTTCACAATTTCTCAGTATTAAAAAGGAAGAAAATGTAACCATACTTTATTGCCTTAAAACACTTGTAGAATATTTTCAAAACTTAAATAGGAAGTAAATATATGAAGTATAGTAAACATTTAAAGCTAAGCATTCACTTTTACTCTTTTGATCCTCTGTCAACTATATTTATGCATGATAGTTTTACATACCGTTAAAGAAACTTTTTATGTTTTATACGGTTCAAAATGTTAAGTTGACAGATTATTAAATTTCTTCCTATTCTGTTTTAAAATAATTAGCATTGTACATTGAGTTAAATGCTAATGAATTGTTTAAAAGTAACCACACATAAAATAGCTCCAGCACAGGCTTTTAGTCGTGTATTTTTATTTGAAATAGATATTTGTTTTGTCCAAAAATTATTTGATAGGGTCTTATGATTAATGTTTCAATTTTTTTCCTACTATTGTAAAGTTCAAATATTACAGCTAAGTGTAAGCGTAGATTTTGGAGCTGATCCCCGATCTGACGAACGTTAACAAAGGATATGTTGGTATCGCTCCTAATTGCCTAATATTGAGCATTCTTCTCCTAACACCCTGGATGCAAGAATTTCCTACTGATGGCAGTCTTTAAGTGCTATTAGAGGCTATTTTTCGTTTTGTAGACTTTATCGTAAGCAAAATTAAGAAATTAGAATCCAAGCATTAACCTCGTCTCGGTCAAACTTCCGTAATCAATTTTCAGCTTGGTACTCTAATATCCGAAGGACATAAAAGAGGAAGATGTCGTATAATTTTTACTTAAACTCTTATAGGTTTTACTGAGAAAAATACAACCAAAACATTATGTAGTCTATGTATAATAGATTTTTTTTAGCGTTTAGACGAAGTTATTAAACGGCTCACGAAATATATCGAAAACAAGGGTGTCAAAGCTCAGTTTTCATTTCTAATACATAAAATGTGGAATGACACTTAATTTTGATTAATCAAATTCCATTCATTAATATCCTAAAATTTGAATCATCTACTACTACAGACTAATCTCATAATTTATTAACATAATTTAATAATATTGTATATTTGAAATAAACTCACAGTAGATACAAATAATACCCAAATATTGGTAGAAAAATTTTCCCACTACTCTCAGATAATATATACGATTAATTAAGATTCTTAACGTCAAAGAACCAACCTCGAAACATATTTTCAGATAATTCCGTTTTTCATATGAATTTATGATATTGTAACACATGAATATGTTAATAAATCTGCGGCTTTAAATTTAGTTTGTTTAGCTTTACAGTACACAAAACTAAATATAGAACACTGAAAGGTAAAGGTCACACTGAGAGGTAACACCAAGGGCTACTGAAAGAGGACTTCGTAATTTCGAACCTGCGTCAAAGTCACGAGAAGGACATCTTGAGTCAACATTCCACTCTCTTAACTTCCCCATCATCCAAAGGTGAGGATTTTCAGCTTCGATTCATTCAAAGTATATATCAGCCCCTCTATGCGACGTATCTGTTGTAGAATCAGGACTCGAACCCCGAATCGATAGAAAAACGCTGGCTCTGAGCTTATGACATTGACCGCTAGGCTTCGACGACCATCGTGTGGCTCTGGAACAATGTTAATTTAATTAAACTTGAGTGTTTCAAAGACAGTCGCAGTGAACTAAAGGAGACAATGTATTGTAAAATAGAATTAGACCTCTGAGTTTTAATACAGTCTCTTTGTTGAATTACTTTCCAGTTCAAGTATTATCTTTATCATCTGAGCTTAAGCAAAGTTTGTTGACAAAAAATATTTATGTAATTTTAGCGTAGTTTTACCATTTACTTAAATTTTATTGTTTATTAACGTCGCACTTGGAAACAACATTGAGGGCCTTGTAATATTGAATCTCGGGTGACACTTTAGTTGGCACTCACTCTCCGAGGTTCCACACCCCATCATAGGAACATTTGGAGCATGGATAGATTTTACATAGATCAGTGGCGCCACACAAAAAGTCTTTAATGGCATCCGGACTCGAACTCATGACTTTACAAAAACAATACTAGCTGCGAACCTACAACCATAACCACTTGGTTGCCACGGCCCCGCAGTATTATTCTTTAATCGACTCAAGTTTTAAATCTCTTTTTTTTTTCTGTCATTTATACTGAAATATACACTCCATAATACAAACATAAAATCAGCCCTGAGATACTCTAGCTTATCAGTAACACACTTTTCCTTTCTGAAAAATGGAATATTTAGCATGAAAGAAAAAACATCTTAGACCAGAGGTTGGCAAACTACGCACCTTTAGATGGTATTAATTTTACACGCAAAATCACAAGAAAAATGATAACATTTATTGGATCTTGATGCAAGTGTAAAATATATCTCCATATTTTAAAATTCATTTTTCAGAACAATTAAGAAGCTTCCTTTGGACCTTTATTTGAAGGTAAAATCTGGCAGCGGTAGCCTTGTGGTGGTTTCGGATTCGTAGCCGACGGTTTTTGTTCAGTCGCGGGTTCGATGCTTGGCCGCTAAAGACCCGCCGTGTAGCCGGGGCTGATGCACGTTAAATCTGTCGGGGCCTAAAGTCCGTCTGTTGGTGTGGTGTGGAAGTGAGGGGAGGGGTGTGCCAGTTCAGGTGTCCTTCTCGTCACTTGATTGAGGTCCAAAATTACCAGGTCCGTCGCCAATTGTCCTCGTGTTGCTTCTAGTACGGCGTAATAAGAAACTAAATTAAGCTAAATATTGAAGTAAAATGAAATACTAAGATTGGTAAATAATAAAATGAATCTAACTCAATTTTATAAACATTTTTCGAAAAATAAATACGATCTGTGAAAATCAAATGTTCGGAGATTAATATCCGTACTTGGGAGTTCTTACCCTTACATTGGGGGCATTTTCGTAAGCGATGTACTTAAAATCACAATATAGATCATTATTAAATGTTAACCATTGGCAAATTTTACTCATAGAATATATTAATTTCGCACTTCCCTTTACAAGATGAAATATCTCAGAAAAAAATTACATTTATCGCATAAGCACAAAATTTAACTTATCCAATACTACATTTAATAATAAATGGAAATATTTTATTTGTGTTTTTATGCTCCTGTTTGTGTATATAAATATGAAGTAAAAATATCTCTTCCGCATAAGCAAAATGTTTGCTGTTGTTGTCCTTTGTGAATAGAATTTCCCATTTAATACCTTCACTGCCTGGTCCGTTGAATAACAAAAAATTCAAGTTACACTTTTTTTTAAAAACCATTTGCTGTTTTAGACTATTTACGAAGAAAAATCAATCATTTTTCACAAGTAAGAATATATTATTTTCGAAGTTTCTAAGTTTAAAATTTTACTTTCCCATGTCAGCTGATCAATAGAAGAAAGTATTCAAACCTATATTTGGGGAGTTAAAATGTTCATTACAATAAAGAAATAAGCAGCCTTAACATTTTCTTGTTTTTCAAAATTCAGATATATATTATGTTTTGTGAATGAAAAATATATAGGCCTTTGTATTCAAATAATATTGAAAAATGGACTGTGATTGTTTACTCAATGATGCAATAAATATAATAACTGTTTTTGAAATATACCCAGATAACTGTGCTAAAATCATTTTAATTATTAAGTTTTAAAGTTCATTTGATTATTTTTTGCTTGTTCTGTAACATTCATTCAAATCACAGCCATATAGATGAAGATTAAAAAGACTTCTTTAATGCAGTTTGTAAATGAATTTTTTCTTTAACTTTGATAAAATTAATCTTTATTTTAAAAAATCGTATACCTACTGAAGAAAAATTATTCCCTATATTTTTATTCTTATATTGATAAGTGTGTATCGATCTAAGCATTGAACGTGAAGTTAAGTGTTGATCTAGATTTTGTAATATTTGTATTACGTTAATTTATATATTCTAACAATTGTGTACAAACGAATCATATCTACACTCTCAGATGAAACTCCCTTTATCAATATAGTTTTCTTTTATACCAATATTTCAGAAGTTTTCTCCAACCTTTATGTATGTTTAATTCACTTTGAAAATAACATCGTTGACTGACATTCATAAAAGAGTCGACATGGTTGGGGGCAGAGAGAAAGGGGTCTTCCGACAAAAGAGTGTTGGCTCGAAAAGACGTTTCTCATCTTTTAATTTTCGAAACACTCCACGGAACACGCGAGGAAAAAGTTTCTTTCAGACTGCCTAGAGCCGCCTGTGGCGCTCTGCCGCGCATGCTCACTGTGTTACGAGCTCTTGTGGTTCGTTCCGAACTGAAAGCCCGCACTTCACCGCGAAGTATCGTTAGCTGTTATAGCTCGCACACAATCGTCTGACTTTTTAGTAAGAACACGTTTTTTGGAACCACAAATTCCCGCGTAGGCTTGTATTGAAGCAATTTTAGTGTCAAGATTTGGACACTCTTTCAGATTATTTTTACAACGTTCTACGAGACTTGGATAATAATCGGCATGATTTAAAAAGTTCGAAAAACAATTTATTCAATTCTTAAATGTGTTGCTAAAAGTATTGAAACGAATGACTGAGTTAAGTGGAATTTATCTGTGTTTAAAAGAGGTATATCCATTAAATAATTAATTTCTAGAAATATTTTTAAATGCATCGGTTAGTAATTAAGAAAAATAAATATTGGTTTTCATAAGTTTTTTTTTTTATCCCAGATGAAATATTAAATGTATTGCAAAAAATGTTTGAGATGTTATTTAAAAATAGTTTCTGAATCATTATTCCATTAGTCAATTTGTAAAAGAAAAAGTTAAATTTCAAGCATCTTAATTTTTTTTAAAATTATGTTTAAAGCATTTGCCCTTTTACAATATGCATGAAAAATGAATTATTTATGTAATCATTCAAATTATTTCTTGTAAATATAAATTGATCATAATGAACTTAGCCAGTATTGGCAGAAAATTTAAACATGTAATAATACGTTTCATGATTTGAGCAATCAATCCTATGATATTTTCAAATTGAAAAGATTTCGTGCTTTTTTCAAAATATTTTTATTGAGAATGTTTGAAGAGTGTAATTGCAAATACTTTTGTCATGAAGTGGAAAACGAAAAACTGATATTTATACAGTAAAAAAGTCCGTATCTACTTAGTGCGACAAATAACTTTTCTACTTTCAAAAAATCCTATTCATTGTACTTATTAGTCACTTTCGTTCGATTTCTTTGTAGATGAACTGTATTTATAACAACAAATAACTAGTCGGGCTTGATTTCATTGAATATGAAAATTTTGGAATGAAAAACGAAATGAAGGTTTGGAAAACTTTTTTGCTGCAACTCTCCCAATAAATTGATGTATAATAGGAATTCAATATGTGTGATTTTCAACGATGTATTCATAATTAGAAAGCCATGCTCAAAATATGCGTAATGTTTTCCAATATTCAAATCACCGCATTTATTTTTGTCTTGTACACCATCGGGATGCTGATAAGTGTGGCGAATGCCAGGAATTTTACCATGGGATATTTGACAGGATCTCAGAGACTTCCGGGCAACAAGGGCTATCCTCGGCCGGGACTGACCATATCCGGTGCCATCAGTCTGGCCGTGCATGAGATTAATGAGTACCATCCCCTGCGGAATAATCATACTCTCACTTTTACGGTAGCTGAAACATATGGCGAAGAATCTGAAAGCATATATCAAACTGCTGTACTCTGGACCCAAGGCGTTGCGGTTTACATAGGACCACAAGAGACCTGTGTGCATGAAGCCAGGATGGCAGCCAGTTTTGATCTACCCATGATTTCATACGTGAGTCTTTGTTTCATTTTAATCCATTCATATTGATTATTTAGCTAGTTTTACGATTGTGTATTATGAGTGTTTTTCATTTCATAAAATTAAATTCACTGATTTTTCATTATATTGCATACATTAGGCCTTATGAAACGTGATTTTTCATTTGTACATTAAAACCCAAAATAACCAAATTCTTAGAACTTGTGTAAATTAAATATCGTTATAAAGGTGTTTGAAAATTTAATTCAAATATTTAAATTTTAAAGTTTATCATATCTTATTATTGTGATCGTCGTAGCCTAGTGGTTATGGTCGCGACTTTATCGAGTCGCGGGCTCAAACTATAATGCAACTAAACATCGACCTTGTAGCGTGGCTGATGCTAGTTAAATCAGTTGAGATCCCAAACCTTTATGTTGGTGTGGTGAGGAAGTTGGTAGAGGGAGGTGCCAGCTCAAGAGTCGTCCTCCTTTCTTGACAAAGATACAGATTTTCCAGGTTCGTCGCTATTATCCCTTGATTTGTTTGTCAGTAATGAACAATCACAGTCAAATGATAATACCTGGTTATATTTATTAATATACGTTGCACTGAGGAGCAACAGGAGGGCTATTGGAGACATACCTCATAATTTTGTACATTAGTCAAGTGACGAGGACAACATTTGAGCTGGAACCTACTTCTCAAATCCTCCACACACCACAAAAGGAATATTTAGGATCTCGACTAGATTTAATATGCATCAGCCTCACTACAAGGTGGGTATGTAGAGTCATTATGAAACGAATCCATGACTCTACGGAAATCACTAAAACATGACAATTATGTCATCGCAGCACCATTATCATACCTTGTTTATGGTGCAGATATGTGGCCGCGGCAACCTAGTGGTCATGGTTTCAGACTTGTGGCCGGCGGTTTTCGTTGAGTCGCGGGTTCGAGCCCTGGGATCCTTGGCCGGCCACGAGCCCGCCGTGTATCAGGGGTTGATGCATGAAAAGTCTATCGGAGTCCAAAGTCCTCCGACAGGCGTGGTGTGGAAGTTAGGTGAGGGGTGTCAGCTCAGGTGTCATCCTCGTCACTTGATCGAGGTTCAAAATTACGAAGCCCTCGTTGTCAATAGCCCTCGTGTCGCTTCTAGTGCGACGTTAATAAAACCAAACTTATACTTTTGAGATATTTTTAAATACTATCTTTTTCGGAGACATAAGATTCAAATTTTCCATACAATCTGAGAATTCAGAAAAATAATATAATAGATTTTGATTGTTGAATTAATTTGATTGATTAAAAAATTAACAGAATTTAATAAAGTGTTTCTTCTTATGATCAATGAAATATATGAAAGATGATCTAAGATTTATTCACAGAATTTTTCCACATTTGAAAATAATTACCGGATTTATATATTTGAGTGGACATTTATATTCAGTTATAAGATATAAAAGCATTTTTATGTTGTATGTTATAATAAAATATTGCTTAGGATTCATTGATGAAATTGAAGTTGTCAATAAAATTAACTACAATTCTTGAGTATGCGTACAGACTGAAAGTAGAAAAATTTTTTAAGTAAAATAATTTTACTGTAATTTTATTTTTTTAAGAAATGTTAAGACTTGATTCTTTGATTATTTTACATTTGCGGCGCTAATATAAAATATTACTAATGGTTAATTTTCGTTATTTTACCTCTCTACAGAACTTTACTAATATCCTAACTATTCACTTAAATATCATTCTAAGATATATTACGATACGTACTCTTAATTCTATCTGAAAATAATTTTGATATTCTCCGATTAAAATCTGTTAAAAATTTTAATTCTTCATTTAATATTAAATATTCAACTAAAATTTTGTCGTGGAATTGAATGCATGATGGCTTAACAGCGAAGATGAATAAAAATTTATTTTAATTCCTCTCGGTTATTTAGAATTATTCTCAATTATTAAATCAATTGTTTTAAAGTTTCCTGTTGCTTTAATTCCACTTCCTACATTTTTGAAAATTAATCAGTTTTACTAATAAACAGTTTTATCTTGCGACTTATAAATAAATCCTTCAAGATTTAAATATTTGTAGATATTTCTCTTTTTATCTGCGCATTTAATGTAATCTTATAGGATTTGTGATATTTCATTTAGTTGTGTTATGAAATAAAGCGCAATACATTTTTTACGAACTACTGATTTTTTTTTATTTAACCACTTATGTTCGAATGTATGCCTTCCCAGTTAAGATTTTGTTTTCAAATTTTAGCCCACTTCCTATCATTTGTTTGAGCTGAAATCTTGCATACTTGTATTATTTTGATACTATTTGTTCAAGCAGTGATGCACTTGGGAAAGAGGGCTTGTGTTTAACAACGTCCAATTGAGCTGAAATTTTGCTCCTACATAATTGCTTTAGATCATAAATTTCCTGAATAAAGAGTAATAAATATTTAAAAAAATTAAATCAATTGTTACCTAAGGATAGATTAAAATGATAAAGCTAATTTTTTAAGAGTAAATAATGTATAAAGTAAAAGCTTCAGGGAATGAGTATATATTTTTATCTTGTATAGAAGTAAATAATTATGATACTTAGGTATCCTATTTAAGGGAATCAATTTTTTATAAGCTAAAAATTATTTTATATTTACAAATATTATATTTAATAAGTTTAGTCTAGCTTTTTATAAAAGCTTGATATGAAATGTATTTTATCACTTATATTTTTTCATAATATACATGTTCTGCAATAATATGAAGCTAGAAATAATATTAAAGAGTCAGAAAAAAGACTACACGTTTTTTTCATCCGGAATTTATCAAAAGCATAGTCTTATACCATGCAGAATCTATTGTGCAGAACTTACATCTATAATTACTTGCATTCAGGATTTCTGATAATTTCCATCGTACATTCTTGTAAAAGTAACGGTTGTTTTTGTGTATACGTATCTTCATTTTATTCATATAAAATTTTCAAATTCTTTTTTTACCATGTCATTTTATTCACTTTTGATTAACAATTATATGCATCAAATCCCGAGGAAATTAATTGTGTTAAGTTTCATGGTAATTTTTCGGTATTTTCAAAGTGAATAGAGAAGTTATTGCCTCTAGAATTATCCATTCTAATAAGGCCCTCAATACATGAACTCTATGAACGGCAGCAAATTGTAATTTATAAATAGGAAATGGGAACATAGAAATAATTTGGTATAGTATTAAAAAAAACTGTGTATTATACAATTGAGAAGAGTAGTATCAATTTCAGCATCTAAATAATTACATAGGTGCAAGGTGTTTTACGAGAGCAAAAGCTAATGCTATAACAACTGACACAATAATACCAGTTATCTTTTTTTCAATTTGGGGTAGAGCAGTATTTAATGCAAGTAATCGGTTTGTTCTCTAAAAAATATGAAACAAATTGCATATTAAAATAAATATTCATTGGTTTGACTTAAATATATATATATTATAGGTACACAAATCCATTATTTACCATAGCTTACATCAAAACTATAAAAATAGAGCATCCCAACTAAGACAAGAAGATAAAAGTTCTATGCAGTTTTGCAAAGAACAAATTTAGCCACCCAAGGTGTGCTTTTTTATAACAATTATTAATAAATTAATCAATTAAATATAAGAATTAAAGTAAACGATGAAATATCGGGAAAGGGACAATAGTAAACTTTTCCGATATTAAAATTAAAAAATGATAAATTATTAAATTAAATATATTTAAGCTAAAACTAAAAATCAAAGACTAAAACTAAACTAACTACAAACTTTATATTAATTCTAAAGCAAAAACTAAAGTATTAAATTGAATATTATATCAGCTACATGTAATTAAAATCAAAGCAAACGATAAATTATTAAATTGAATATACT
The DNA here is from genome assembly GCA_019974015.1 of Nephila pilipes. NCBI lineage: Eukaryota > Metazoa > Arthropoda > Arachnida > Araneae > Nephilidae > Nephila > Nephila pilipes. Next base: position 139,024 of record BMAW01019498.1, on the reverse strand, counting down.
TAAGCTAAATATAATTAAAATTGAAGTAAACGATAAAAATTTGAAAAGTAATCCACCTAAAACAAGAACCCCTTAGGTGGTTAATTAAGGCAATTAACATTCTGTATTTATGTTTTTCACTTCAATAGGTTACAATATTTCTAATTTTATTAGAAATATTTTACTTTGGCATTCAAAAATCAAATACATTCTTAGAACATTTAATATTTTTTATCCGTTATTTATATTCGTATTAAAATTCTAGATAATGTATTTTTATATTCTACGACAATATCTTGTATTCTTTTTCGGCCACGGAAATTTAAATATTAATTCATTTCAGTAAGTTCATTTTCATTTCTAAAACACTTATTAGCTTTATATACCCTGTATTTATAAACGTATTCATAACAAAATATTTGTTGATGATTGAAAATCATTTATTTATTCATACATATGCAGATGTCAAACTGTTTATATAGTAAATAGTTCCACTTTTAAAATAAAGATATGGGTGAATAGTTTAATCAGAAATCAAAAATTAATTAAATAAGGGAATATTTGAAGACTTATAAGACTTATATGGCCCAGTAAGCTTCATTAAACTTCGTAGAACCAATGGGTTTCACTCTTTCTCTGGGAATAGTAAGCACGAGAATCATGTTGTGAAAGTCTTATTATGGATGGATTAACATTCCCTTTAGAAATTACCTGTCTGGAAATCTTATGAAAACTTAGCTCGACAATATTTATTAAAAGCCGATAAGTAAGACATTCTTTCTTTCGCCTTTGGCTGAAAAAAGAATTTCTCTTAGAACAGTAATTGAAATTTATTAATTTTATGAATCAATATATGTGCCATATAAATTAGTTTTGAATGTGAATGTCTAGTATGGTAAATGAATGTTAGGCTCTTGAATGTTATGAATAAATACTCATAGGTATATAGTTATATCAATAGATTACAAGTATATTTATGTAAATTGTTTTTAAAGAGTTATCAATGAACATTGAGTACATTGAGTTAAAATCCATTAATATAAAATTTTTGTTTTGAGATAATCAAGTAATTAATTTTTTTTTTTTTTTTTTTTTTTTGTATTTTTAAAGTATAAATTCAGCGCAGTGAGATTAATTTCATTGTAAATTATCTTTAATTATATCATACTTACTTAAAATTTACAATTATAATTTTTTGAAAATATGGATAATATGAAAATTAATTATCAAAACTTTAAAAAATAAAGAAAATAAATAATAATACTTAATAAAAATAATACTATTTATAAAAAAACTGAAATAGACAATAATCCTTTAAAAATGAAAATGAAAATAAAATGGAGAGAAATAAACCATGTAATATCGCCACTAGATAAGGATAATGGACAATACTTAAACATGTTTTAATGATCAAACCTTTACAATAAAACGAAAAATGAGAATGAAATGTCAGCAACACTAAAAAAATGGAAACAAAAGAAAAAAAATCAAGAAAACTAATTTAAATCAAAACATAATGCAAACTGGAGCATAAAATATAAGTGCCAATTCATAAAAAGTAAATAAAGTTAAGAAACAAAGCTAGGAATATATATATATATATATATATATATATATACACTGCTGGCCATTAAAATTGCAACACCATAAAGGAATGATCTGTTGAATGTCAAAATCACATGAAAAGAAGAGGTTAAAATATACAAATGATTAGTTTTTCAACGCATTTAAATGAAACGGGAGGGGAAGGTAACGACATCTGAAGCACTTCATGAAAGAAAAGTTGTGAAGTTGATTTCTCATTCGTAAGATCGCAGTTTGCTCGGAATATCGTGTTTTGCCTGTAAAAAGAATAATGCTTACCATCAAGTGTCAGTAATCAATAGAGCCTATCTAGAGTGGATTGTCCTTTCGTGATATCACTGGTCTCGCTGGTCGAAATCCAGCCACTGTGATGCCAAAATGGAATCGATGGGTTGCTGAAGATCATACTGAACGGCTTGCAGGATTTCCACTTTCTTCCATGACTACAGACTCACGAGGACAGACATATTGTAAGTTTGGTCCTGCAAAATCGTACAACTACATCACGGACCATTAGTCAGGAAATGGGAATGTTTGCACCACGCACAGTATCTGCTGGTTCGTTGCCACGATGTTTGCAGCAGCGTGGACTGTCAGCACGGTGACCATTATTTTGGCTTCCTTTGACAACGCAACATAGAGAAAGAGAGCGACTCTGGTGCACCGAATGACAAAGTTGGATACAGGATTGGCACAATGTCATCTTTTCATATAAATTCCGGTTCTGTGAGAAGTTTTCTGATGGGTGTATACGTGTCTAGAGGCTAAGATAAGAGCCTTCGTCGCCAGTTTGAATTCGATATCGGCATATGGCCCCTGCACTTGGTGTGTTGGTTTGGCCTGCCATTGGGTACGCAACACGCCCTTCTCTAGTTCGGAACGATGGTAATTTGAACCAAAATTGGTACATTTCTAACATTTTACGTCTAGCGGTTGTTCCATACCTTCGAGGCCGGCCAAACTCCATCTTCGAGGAAGATAATCAAAGTAGACATGTTGAACTTCGTGCTTTGACCTGGACGTTCAATTGTTGCCCTGGCCTTCATGGTCTCCAGATCTGTCACCCAATGAAAACAACTGGCCATGGATTGCTGAGAGACTGGCAATTTACTCCTCTCCAGCTATTATGGTTGATGATGTGGAGCATGGAATTAAGGCAGCATGGAATGATTTGCCCTTTCCTGTCTTCCTAATCCAGTTCGTCTCAATGTCTAAGCGGTTAAGGGTTGGCTTATCTGGCCGGGGTGACAGCCGTTTCTACTAATTTTCTACTAATTTTGCACCCCTGAAAACCCTCAAACTGCTTGCAAATTTAACCATTTTGTCTTCATGCCAATCTGCTTAAGTGCAATAAATATCAATAAATTCCAATTTTAGATGGAAAATAAGGTCAAATTCTAGAAAAAAAAAGTTCATGAGATTAGCGTAGGATTATCGCCGACTACATTCTGATTGATTCTTTACCTTTCTTGTAATAATTGTGTGTTTGTGAGAGTGAAGTTTCCGTTGTTTCATCTCAGATGGGACAAAAATTCATTTTTCTACATCAATCTTCACTTAATAAGTGAACTTCTAACTTAGATAACACATTTATCATCATATTAAGTACCAAAATTAAGAAATGTAATGCAAACAGCTATTGGTATGATCGTAATCCAGGTTAAATATAGTAAGCTTTCTTTAATCTGGTATTCGATGGCTTAATGTATTCTATGATTGAGTATGGTTACAGCGATTCGTATTTGAATTTTTTCGTTTAGAATTAATGGTCTACACCGCCAGATCATGACACAACTTTGCTCGTATTTCCGACCAATACTTATTGTAACTTTCATTTTTCATTTTAGTACAATATTTTTTCGTTTCCTGTCCGGTTTCATACCACGTTAGTACAATATCTTATACAGCTTACAAGTATATATATATGCACATAAAATTTATTAAAGATGTTCTCGAAGCTGTCTTCTAATTTTCTAAGAACCGTTACATCATTTTGGCGCAATGTATCCACATTTGACTCTCGGGCCATTGAATTCGATTGTCACTTGCTCAAACGTTAAAAAAAATCATTAAGCGTTTGCAACTGACCAGAATTACTTGTTTTAACAATCCTTTTTTTTGCATCAATTTTTTCTTCTATGTCTACCAATATAAGGATATTCGTTTAAATTAATATTCTCTCTCTCTCTCTCACAAAGATTTGAATTTAATTGTATAATTGTTAGAGTAAGTCCATATGCTCTATTGGTTATTTATACCATCTTATACACATTAATTATATGTTTTGTAACGTTTTTTTCTTTCATTATTCAATTCTACCGTCATCTTTCAGTCGAATTAAATAGTCAACAGACTCCAACTGAAGATATGCAACAGCAAAATAAAACACTTTATTAATCACTAAAGCATAAATAAAATCGTCCTCTATTAATCCCACTTAACTCATCAATCCTAGATTAATATCTATTAATATAGTTTCAGCTTAAGAAATCACTCGTTCCAACTCATTCACTTCTTACTAACAGTAGATCTTATTACTTGGATGAAGAGCCACACTTTCTTTCACCCAAAAGATTAATTACGATGCTTCAATCAAATTTCTATCAATCTGCCGTTATCTTTAACTCACTTTACTTCTTCTCTTCATCTAATTTATCTAATCACGTTTCATTTGGGTTGAGAAGAAAATGTAGTTTAATGTAATTCAAATTATTGAAATGTCCTTAAGTTAGAGAATGGAAAATCGCCCAACATCAGAGAAGGGAAAGCCCAACATCATAGGTTTTCTCATTACATTTTTAGAGTGATTTATTTTTGTTATTCTCCTTCAAACTATATTGACGCTCCATAATCCGACGCGGACACAGTAGGGAACGTGCCTGATTAAAAAGCGGTTATTGTACAAAGAAATCAAATACAAGAAATTAATTATATTTCGATAAACTTATTGAAAATTCGTATATTATATCGCGAAACCTTAAATTATACACGTTTTAAATATACTTACTATATTACATTCCAAAATTGCAAATGGTTGGACTCAACTATTTGCTATTTAGCATTGGTTAAAAATTTGACAACATTGAGCATTATATATCATTTTACTTCGTTTGTTTAACGTAAAATTAGCATGGTTATTTTTTTGATATTTCAAATCACAGCCTTGTCATCAAACAAACATTGAAATTTCTAGTTAAAAAATTGTTGGATATCACTTACATTAAATAATTGCTTCAAAATTATAAAATATTATTGAAGAGAATAAGTAATATTTTTTATTTACGAATATTCTGTATAAACCTTTATTTAAATTTAAAACCACGTTAAAGTAATGAAGTATCGCAATTTGTATGTTATTTTCAAAAATGCATTTTTATTTATTACTTCAGAGTTACAGCTAACACATAAATAAAAATGTTTTAATATACAACATTTTCTGAAAAATTTCATAAGTTTTTCAATTTTTAACATAAGTGCATAAATAAGTCTTTTCAATTTTATTTGATATCATTTCCTCAAGAAAGTAGACTAGACGCGGTATCCGAGTGGTCATAATCGCGAGTCGGGAATGTCGTTATTTTTGTCCTGTGAAAATTCGTCGAATTACGACGTTGTTTTTGTCGAGTTAGGGTTTGACTCCTGATGTCACTGAAATTCCACCTCGTAGCTGTTCTAATTTACGTCAAATTTATCGAGGCTCTAAGTCCTTCCATTGGTATGTTGTGGAAGTTTTTAGAAGGAGTCAGCTCAGGTATATTTCTTGACACATGACCTTGGCTCGAAATTTAATGTCCGTTGCTAATACAGCTCGAGTTATTCCGAAGCATTATATTAATAAACAATAAATTAACCATAAAAATGAGAAAGTGAAAAATCTCTGGGACATAATCTAAATCCCTTAGACAAACAAGGGTATGTAAAACGGGTACAAATATTACAGACTTAAGTTATCATAGATTAACAATCTTATAATATGACATTCAATTTTAGGACGTGCAGTATCAGTAGAAAAGCTCAAAATCAAGAGGTTCATTTAGAATTTCGAAAAACCCCTACAGAGATTAATGAATTCAGTTACTATTAGAGGGGAAGGTTTTGTTATGTACCGATTTTAAAACTTCTGCCGTGTTTGCAAATTCCATGTGAAATTTTTTATACATGAAAATTTGGGTATGTATATATATATATTCCCAAGTTTTCATGTATATATATGTGTGTGTGTGTTTGTGTATATATCCGATATAAAAACTCTAATTACATATAAATAAATTTGAAAGTAGATTAACATTAGTTATTTTTATCTATATAACTAAAATAGTCAAGAATAAAAAACGCTAAAATTTAACATTTTTATTTCTTTTTTGACATTTTTATTTGTGTATACTCTTAACTCTGAATTTCACTCACTTGGAATGCGGCTAGCACATCATTCTTCATATTTATATACAGCAGATCGAATAAAGATTATTTAATAAGTACTGAAACATGTATCTGTTATCTTATGCCGCTCAATTCAGAATATATCATTAAATAGTTTATATGATTATGTTACAAAGAGAAATATGAGACAGTTCTTAAAAAGTCAAATTCAATAACTCAAATCCCCGCATGAAAGGATATGTAAGATAAATATTTCAATGTTAAGCACCATTTTTGGGTGCAATAAACCCATTATCTGAGAATTAATACATAAAGATCTGATGGTAAGGAATTAATAGTATAATTTTGCTCTTTTCCGATTATTTAGTTTACAGCTCAGAATAAATATTTTATTTAACGTATGTACTGAGCTTAAAATGTTTTATTATTAATTAAGTAGGCATCAAACCCCATTGTTAGCTACCACAATTTTGAATACTGATTGTAACATATCCAAATCTAGAACTACTGGTTGAAACATCATACCGAATCTTCGAAAGCTTGAGATTAAGATAGATAAATTACTCAACTAACACATCTCTTTACCGGACGTACCCAACTCAGATAACTTTCGACCAAAATTATCCGAATACGGTAGGCTCTCACAAAAATTACTCATCTAAGTTACTTCTTAAAAAATTATCCAATTTAAATAAATCCTCTCGAAATTACTCGAGGGGAGTCAGTATCCTAGATATCTTCAAATAATCGATTTTGAATTTTTGATGTTCTCAAAATCTTCAATTCTAAACCTTTCCAATGATGTAACACAATCGTTAGCAATCAAACTAGAAGTAGGTTAATTTTTATTTTGAATAAAAAGAATGACACACTAGTTAACTTGCCACACTTATGTTTACTGATAAACATGTAAACATTGGTCTTTTAACGCAGGACGTAATGACAAATCTTAATACTATTTTAATTATTAGTTCGCTAAGAGCTGGAATATAACGGAAATAGTGATTTGAAAGTTTGTTTACTATTCTCAAGTGTGAATTTTGCTTATTCCTTACTGAACGTTGCGATTATGTTTTAGATTTTTTTTTTACTTTCTGGCTGAACTTTAATAAGTGTAAATTGAATATTCGATTTTGTTTAGAAATATTAAAACTTAAGTTACGTAAATACTTTAAGAATGCAATGGAACATTTAAAAGGTAGAAATATTAGTCCAAGTAATATCTCTTCTTTGGAGGCTAATATAAAAAAGATTGAAATGAATTCTGACATGAAGAACTTCTATACAAAAGAAAAGAAAATCCTGATACAAATGAGTTTTCCTTATTAATTTCAAAATGAACTTAAAAAATATATACTTTCGTTTCTATTTATGATGTGCAATAGAAAACGTTTTACAATGGAATGGATTTGCAAGTTTTGAAAAATAACTCTGGTCTAGGAAATTTCTTTCAATTTGAAGTGTTAAATTTATCGTCTGGAATTTTCTTCTTCATACTATGATGAAGGAACCCAAAATATTATATATATATGTATATGCAATGCGTTCCAGTGGAAGAGGTGCAGAAGATGGACGACTATTTTGTGCACTTAAGAATCTGCCTCAATCACTTACAAGATTTGTACCGTACAATAAGAGACTGTTAAATGGCGTAAATCTTGTTTCTGAGAAAACAATGCAAAATTCTGCGCAGGAAGCTGTTCGGGAAAATAGAACCAATAACAATAATGCAGTTGAAGTAGATGGACATTTACAAAATCGAAGTTATACATCTCTGAATAGTGTGGTTACTACGATCAGCCTAGTCATTGAAAAAATAATTGATGCAGAAATTCTATTAAGTACTGTATGTGCATTAATAAACATTATCTTCAAAAGGAATGTATACTTAATTTTGATGGTTATAGTGGGTCGATGGAAGTTGAAGGTGCTTCATGAATATTTCAACGTTCATTGACATGGCATGATGCACAGTATATCGTATACTTAGGGATGCCAAAGCCTTTTGCTGCTGTCAAGAAAGGAAACTTATGAAGCGAATGAGAACAAGATTTCCTCGTTTAAAAACATGAATAAGAGGGAAATTTGTTTACGACGATAAGTGTTTATGCGAAAATAACCACTTGATCGAACACAAAATTGATCGATTACAATCATACAATCATATTAGCTATTAAAAGGAATCTAAGTAGTGTTCACGGTATGAGACAAGGTATATGGGCCATTTTCTGCATTAACCGGTAACAGATGAATACCCTCAATATGGTATTTGCTCTGCTAGGGGTTTGGTTTTGTTTGGTTTTATTAACGTTGCGCTAGAAGCAACACGAGGGCATTTGGCGAAGGATCTCGTAATTATGAACCTTGGTCAAGTGACGAGGACGACACCTAAGATGGAACCCCTTCTTCTAACTTTCACACCACGCCAATGGGAGGACTTTGGTCTATGACTAATTTAAATGAATCAGCCCCGACTACACGGTGGGTTCCTTGTGCCATCAAGGTTTAAATCCGCAGCAACGATAACCGCCAACCACGAGTCCGGGACCATGACCACTAGGCTACCGTGGTCTGCTCTACTAAGGAAGAATCATGGTGTAAGTATGGAAATTTGCAGCAAATAGAAAGACTTACAAATGTAAAAATAATCTTCCTATGACTTTCATAGAAACCACGCATCCGCGATATTTAGAGACCTTTCATTCCCTGATCCCTTAAAAAAGTATTTACATGGTAACATACCGAACACAATTATAAATTTTCATAATGTCGTATGATAACCTGTGTCCCCCCCCCAAAAAAAAAAATGTGCAAATTGAAAGACTTAACAAATTGAAACTACTGGTTCACATTAATTGTCGAATTCTTTTAGCACATGTGGCCTGTGTAGCCTTGTGTTCAAAGTCGTGAACTCACGGCTGGCGTTGTTTCCGACAAGTCATAGGTTCGTTGCCACTGCATATCCGCCGTGTAGAGTATGATGCACGCTAAGTAAGTCGAGGCTCCAAATCCTTTCTTTGGTTGTGAAATTTTTTTCAGAGGGAGGTGCCTGTTCCCGTATCATCATCGTCACTTGACAGAGGGTCAAAATGACGAAATCTCTCACCAATAACCCTCTTTGTTGTTTCTTAATGCGATGTTAATATTCAATCAATTAATTTCTTAAACATCTTTATCTGTAAACCTTCAAGTATAGCTATTGGATCATCATGTTTCATGTTAAATTGTTGAGAATGAAGAATGTAAGATTATTTCATTGAGAGAATAATATTTGATCTTAATGGGTGGAGGGTTCAAAACTTTTATGATATAACAGAAAGGGTCAAATATTCCCAAGCAATAAATTTGTCTTTGAGTCGAGATTTAGATTACAGAATCGGACTTTAGGCACTTCTTTTTGATTTGATTATATATCATGTCTACAATACTCGTTTCAATAATTGTGTATCAATAATATAATATTAATTTAATATACTCTCTCTTTAATTAAATTTGGCTTTTATGTAAATTAAACGCAGTTTATAAAAAGTTAAATAAGGATTATGAGTAAGTCGAATCTGATAAAGAATAAAGATAATAAAGAATTATTGTAATATTAATACACTCTACTTGGTTGGTATCTCTTTTTATATTTGAATAAATTCCCTCTATGCCATTTCCTAAAAGCCACCCGTTGCTTGATTACACGACAATATAACCACCATTTCATTAGGTTCAATGAACGCATTCTAATTACCAATGAATTCATTTTAATGACAATAAATCAATGCATTCATTCAGAACTTTCTCGTCTAGATTCATTTTCTGGTTCCCTAAGCTCATTGCTAAAGATCGATTACGCAATAATTTTCAGAATAATGCGATAAAGGTTTGCTATGAAATACACTCGCTGAACCGTAGAAGCGATTTCATTTTGATGAACAGATGCCTAACCAGCAAAACGCCTTTAATTATCAGTGCTGCTTACTAGTGCATCGTTCTTGCCTGAATTATTTGTGAATAAATTTTGTTGTCTATTATCTTTTTTGTTAGACAGTTTTCATTGTAACCTACGGGACGATTTTTTGTAACATTATTTACAATTAATATCATCGAAATAATTAAAAAGCAATAAATTGTACATATTAAACTAAAAATGATAAACCAAATTTATATATATAACGCAATTTATTGCTAATATATATTCTTAAGCCAATCAGATCTCGTGTAAAATATAAAGAACGCAAAATAGAAATCCATGTTATTTATCATCTGAATGAATGAAATTTTAAGTAATTTAAGAAATATTTGTACATCATATTTTCTTGGCCAGTTATGAACAACATGCCGATAATATTTAAATCTTATTCAAGACCTCATGAAATACAGTAGATCTGCAATTTTAACTGTAGCTGTGCCCTAAATTTCTAACGGTGGGAAATTGAGAGCCAAAATACCACTTCAAATGTCATTTACTGCACTTGAACGACATTCGAAATTACAAGGTTAGTCACCAATAGCCCTCATGGTAGTTTAGAAGAATGTTGATGTAACCAAAACAATATTTTAAAGACTTTTTATATTTTAAAATGTTTAATGGTTGTTTTGATTTCATTTACATCCCTCTATACGCAGAAACTATAAAAGTATCGCGTTGTAGTTTTAAATTACACAATAATCATGCTTTACTTAAAACTGGTTTACTTATGAAGAGAGGCTCATTATTAGAATGGTAAGTATAGGGAGATATATCTTTATTTTTCCATTAAGACTAACAAAATCTTATCAAGTCATTATTTTACAATTGGGTAGCATATCAAACAAGAATATTTGGTGAACGAATTCCAGTTACAATTTGCTTTATAATTATAAGTTTTCATTTTTGTATTTTTTGAATAAATTTTAATACTACAAGTCTATCACCCAATACGTCTTTGGGTACAACTTTTTACTGTTATGTAAGTATTTTCTGAAAACGGCGCATGCGATTAGAAGTAGATCATTAGGTTTTTAATATTTCAAGAATTTATATATATTTTCATCTAATAAACATTGTAATAATACAATAATTATCAAATATGCACCGAATGTCTAATTTTTTTCGAACTGAATAATTTAATTTTTCCGTTTCACCATTTCATAAGCTTTTAGATTGCCTTGGTAGCCTAGCGGTCATTGTCACGAAATCAAGGCTTGCGTTGCATACTTGGGCTCGAGCCCAGTTTTTCCCTAAACACCCGCCATGTAGAAGGGTTGATACCCATTAAATCTGGTCAAGATCCCAAGTCATTTCTTTAACATGATGTGGAAGGCTTGAAAGGTCAAGTGCTAACTCTAGAGTTCTACACGTCAATACTTGACTGTGGTTCAAAATTATGCAGTCCATAGCTAATAGCTATCGTGTTTATTCGGCTACGTTAATAAACAGTCAGTTACAAACTTAGTTCATACCAGTAGAATCAAGAGATCTGTCACAAATTGTCCTTGTGCTGGTTCTAATTTAAACGTTAATAAACAATGAAATAGTCAAAAAATTTATTTTTACTCCAGGAGAATTCGGAAATAATAGCCTTTATGCTGAATTTAGTATAACATTTATAAGCATGAAATAAATCAATTGCTAACAGTAGATAATCGAAACTCAGTAAGTAATCAGTTTCATACTAGTAAGTAATCAGTTTTAGTTAGTAATTATTATTATTATTTTTTTTTGCTGCCTAGTTTTTTCATTGAGGTAAAACATCGCTTCTTAATATTTTTACTAGCTGAAATTGTTCCTACTGTTAAATCAAGGCTTATACTGAAAGGTTGACCTAGAGGAAATAAATCACACTCTTTATTTTCGTATGTTACTGAAATTTTCCATTAAACTTTGTCTGCCTTAATGCAAAATGGGCCTTATTTAATGTGACGGGGAGAAAATTAGAAGTACATTTTTTTCTCTCTTTTGATTCTTGTGCTTTATTTTTCCCCTTCACACTCAAATGCGCTAGGGGAAAAATATTTTAAACAGAAAGTCTTTTCATTTCCAATTTTTTTTTTTCCTTTTATTGAAGAAATGAGAAAACTTTCGAGAAGAAATGTAAAGAGAGACTGTGAAAAACGTCATTTAATCTTTATTTTCATAAATACTTTAAATTCTTGAATGTTTTCCTTTCATTTGATCAATTAATCAAATTAGTTTGTTAAGTGCTAGTAAGTAAAGGTTACGTTAAATTAAGCATTTATAAGAAAATTCTTACTGTGGTAAAAAAATTTGGTGATTTGGAATGTAAGCTACGTTAGAATTTCGAAACATAGAAAAAATAATTTATGGAAGCAGAAGAAAATAAAGAAAATGGGGAAAAAAATCTGCATTTCTACTGATATAATACTCTTCAAATGTTTTATATAGATATAATGGGTGTTTGATACTATATATGATTCATTTGGAAATTGTTCAAAATTATGTTTTAATTTAATTTCTAGGACCTTGGTCAGTAATTATATATTTTAAAAAATATTGCCACGCATTTTCTTACAAAATCTAACGTTACGTACTTCAGAAAAATTTATTTATCAAGATATAACAGCAATAAAAGATAGTAGCAAAGTACGATTAATACAATGTTTTATAATTATTCTAAAGTTAATTTAGACACATTTTTGTAATAATACTTTTTCGCTAGACAAATTGATTTTATGAAGAAACTAAAAATGCAGAATTTGTCAGTGGGTCAAAATATAATAACTGATTCTTTTTAAGTTTAAATGTGAACACATTTACACAATTTATATCTACTTTCGAGAATCTCAAGGGTGACTTTATTTAAAACGCCTTATTTTCAAAAGGGGACTGAGAAAAATTCCTATTTTTTTGTTAATTTTGATGCATTTTTTTGTAATTTTTATACAATAATAAGTAATCTCTAATTACACATTTTATTTACATTAATATACTGCATTGTTAATGGAAAACCAAAATATTTTCATGGTGAATATAAAATTTTTCACAAAATGACAACTAAAGTTTAAATGAATATAAATTCATACACAAATCTCTCGGAAACACATATACATTCATGCGGCCATAATCGATGAACATGTATATTTACTTACAGGTAATTAAATAACTAGAGAACAGCATGAAATGCATATAGACTCTTTACTTGTTTCCTTCATAACTTGATAATTAGTTGTTAACTAGTCTCTAAGGTGTTATTATCTAGTTAAAGCTCGATTAATTAATTGTTACCCATTTCCGTGAAAGAATATAATACTTAACAAAGCACATGTTGATAAGCAGGGTTTTTTCTTTGCACTATGCTCTTTATATGGGATATAAAAATAGAGAGAGGAAAAATTTATGATAACTTGAATCTCTGTAATAAAGCAATGTTTCATATGACTGAAATCTATCGACAGCTTCTGAAATATTTTTTTTAGATTTTAGTTTTAAAAAAAAAGAATATCTCACTGTAGAGAATGTTTTTTACATGCTTTTTATCTTACAAAATTTATTTATAAAAATGTTTATATTATTTCGCCAAAGGTATTCAATTTATACAAAATTGTCAAATTAGTTTAGTTTTTTTAAAGTTCTTTTTTTCAACATTCAGGAAACTATGCTTTTTATTTTAATAGAAGGACTGGTTTGTGTAATTACGGTTTTAAACTTTAACTACTTATTAATGAAAACTAATTTAAATGCAACTCTCACTTAGTCAGTTGAATTTATTGAATATTCTTATATATTCAAAGTATTGAAAAGGTTATTGCAAACAAAAAATGTTGATTCAAAAATAGTTTCTCAAAATTAAATTGAAAAATTTCTTCATAGAATAAATTACCTGCAAAAAAAAAACTAATAATCGAAGAAAGTTTACATTATATTTTTATCACGATAATTAATATTGTATTTTATTGTTTCTATATTGAACTTTGTACTATACAGTAATTAGTAAAACAAATCGTTTGCTCAAATTAAATTGAAAATTGTTATTTCTCTGAATGATACTAAAATAAAATTATTTTCTTTTTGATGCAATCTTATGAAGAAAAAAACTTATATTTACCACAGCAATTATATTGTTTTAATGACTCAATATCGGAGAATTTTCTTCCAATTTATAATATCGTAATATATCTTTAAATTTCTACAGTAACACATTATTCACCTTTTTCTTGAATTAAACTATATATATTGTCTCCAAAACTTTAAAGAATAACCTGAAATTAATATTTGAAATTTATCTTTTTTGAGCGACAGACCTGTAGGTTAAATGCTCTATAAAATAAGCCAATACATCATCATTTTATTTAAATCTAAGGAAAGGAGAGAGAAATGTTCCCTTATCAGGGCTTCAAAACATCTTGGATTATGAAGATTCGCTGCATTTTATCGAAGTAACATTTTTTCACTTGTTTCAATGCTACTTATCTACAGTCTCTATTCATGCGATATAATGTTCAGTAGTAATTTGATGATATTCGAAAGCTCTTAAATAATTTGTAAAGCTCAGTTAAATTTATTAATGATACTTGATATAAAACCTAATTTAGGGTTAAACGATGAATTTTGACAAACTTTTTTTTATGCATTAACTTAAGAAATATATAATTCAATTCTTCCTCTCTATATACAGCCATGAATGCAAAAATGGTTTTGTATATTAAAAAGGCATGTTACGTAGAAAAACAAAATTATGAATCTGCAATAAATGATACAATTTGATTTATTTTAAAGAATTGCTTATCCATGCACGAAGATTTGTGAAGGAGAACATTTTGAGCATCCCATTCAGAATTCATATTTTATTCGGAGTACAAATAATATCTTCGGTTAAAAAAAACTGCATAAGTAAAAGGATTGCACCGTAGAGAAATAGATATCTTTCTTTCATTTTGATATTTATTTCTATGTTAATTGCGAATAAATGTCACAAGAAAGAATATCAAACTCATAACTAGAACATACGAATACATAAACTAATCTTTTTGAAATAGTTAGTAACCATAAATTGCTAAGACTTCTATTCGAATGTGTGAGATATAAAAGTTCTATATGAAGAGGGATTTTTCATCTTTTTCCTTGAATAAATTACCATAAAAGTATAAATACATTTAAATAAGAAATTAAGAGGAAAACCTTAAATCACGTTGTAATGCACATTAAATGTAATTTCGTGGTACTTATCCATTGATTTTTTATATTTTGTTTAAATACATTAAAATTGTATTAATGAAATTTAAAAACTGATTAATATTACTGTATTATTTTTAATGCACATTTACTGCGATCGGTTCTTAATGGTTTATTTTACTTCCCTTCTTTTTTCCCTCGGATATTATAGCAGTCGTTCTCTATTTTCTATCTTATTATTATCAACCTATTTTTACCTTCACCTCCCCTATTTTTTCAAATGTTTAAATCACAATTACGTATTATATGATGAAGTTTTGCGTCTTTAAACTTCATTATCACTCACATTCACTCCTTTCTTTTGCAATTTTGTATATTATATATGTCACATTTAAAATTTCTTTTAACTTCTCCGTTTATGTCATTGATTCTTAATATTGTCTCTTTACTTGTATCGAAGTTATTTAACTTTTTCAACTTTCACATAGTCTTTTATTTTATGCCTTATAAAATATTTTTAAAAAAATTGAATAGCTACAGAATTGAAATTGTTATTGGAGAATTTTAAGAGTAGTAAGCTCTTGTAATAATCATATATCAATCCGGTTTTTCAAAAGAAAGAATTTACCTTTATGAAAAATGTTTATTTAACTTACTTCTGAAAGTACATCACACGACAATTCATTTTTTCCCTTAAGAAAATAAATACCATATTCAGATCCAGTATATGAAACACTAACATAGAAATTTTCATATGTCAATCAGTTAAATGCATCCCATAAAAATTATCATAAATATTTGAATTTCGATATTAAGGGAAATTGGTTTAAATAACGCTACCTATAATATATTAGGAATTATTAAATTTATGTGTGTATTCAAAAACACATGCGATAACAATGATCATATCAAAAAAATATTTTTCTCTGGAAACAGTCTCTTGAATGGGAAAATTAAGTTCATTGTTGAATTATTTTCTATTAAAAAGTACAGTTAAAAAGTTCAATTTTGATTCTATGCTTATTTTGTGTAATGTAAAAAAAGGGCGTGCAATGCTTTATTGCGTTTTATTTTCATTATTTTATATTTATATTTTTATTATATTTATTGTTCTTTATTTTTAATGCAATTTCGTATTCCTTCGTCACAGTATTCTTATTTTTTTCAGTAAATGATTATATTTTGAAGGATACAACACCTCCTTTTTAATACCTTTCACCATGAAATTAAATAAATTGTATTTAACGTTTATTTTCGAATGAAAGTAATGCTTACGATATATTGCGTTGTTTCGGAATTTGGTTTTCGGAATCATATTAAGATTATCCTTGTTGACAAACATTCTTGCCAACGGAGTTTTCCATTAAATATCCACACACACACAAACCATAATTACTTCCCTGAGAAACTTTTCTTTTGTACTCATGCCCGGATTATTCCCATAAATGGCTTCTGCAGAAAAGCGGCAAAGTTACTTGCACATAAATAATAGCTGAATGACTCAAGTCAAATCAATGAAGACTTAAGTGCTCTGATAGAAAAATTATAGCTCAAAGGCTAGAAACGATTATTTTTTGGTAATTTGAAATACTTCACACGAAAAATATATACTATTCAGAAAAATGTGTTGTTACAATTAAATGCATTAAATAAAATGCCACCTGTTTGTGTGTATTAAATATTAGTTCTCCGCGATATGAAAATAATATGTTTTTAAAATTTAAGTAGAAAAATTGTTATCCCACCTGCGTGTATGAAAAATTATGCAAGGTTCTTGTAAGGAAATTCCAAATAAAAACAGTATAAACTTTAAAGGAATAGGGAGCTTTAAAATTAGTAAAAATTGACCAAAATATAGAATTGAAAAACTAGTGTGTAAAGATTTAACTAATTTTCCTGAACCATATGCTTATATCTAAATTAATTTATTCAAAGCTATAAGCATTTTAAAAAATTGAATGGTCCTCTAAAATGTAAGCAAGCATATAAACAAGGCGATGTCATGATTGCCTTACGCATTTCTTAAATTGTAAAACTAATAGTTTTACGTTTTTGCCACCGCACATTTTAACTGTAACTCTCATTTTTTTATCCCATATTTGTTTATTTCTATATTCTATTTCTAAAACCTGAAGTATTTCATGTTTCGTAGAATTATTTATCATCTCTAAATTTTTGTGTGTGCTTCAGTAAGATCTATATTTGCGAGTATTTTTAATAATGGATTCTCTAATCAGGTGGTATCAAAACTTAAGGTAGATCTTCAAAAAGAATGCATTTGTGTTCACATCTCCGAAATGAAGATTCCCACCTGTTGAATAAAAATAATCTTTAAAATCTTTAATTGCTTGTGCCAAAAATTAGAAATGTTTCCTTCTTTAGCCGAATCAGCTGGTTACGTTGGTGAAATAATTGTTATGTTATGATGAATAACGATATATATGGTAAAACCTTCTATGTAACATAAAATGTGATGAACATAAAATGTGCTCCTAGGATGTTGTATCAATTGGTGTTCAGATTCCTCCACAAATAGAATCAAAATGAAAAAAAATACTGCTATAAAAAATTTATTTTATAGCTGTATTTCCATGGAATGATAAAATTAAATGCTTATATGCAAAGAGTTGATTGCAGTTTTTTTTTTAACTAGGAAAGGCAACTCATTGTAAGTTTTTCTGTGGCTATCAACGTTAAGAAAATGTTTCCAGAATGTTTTCACAAATTGTATGAAGAGACGAGCTTTTAAAGTTAAAATTCCTATAACTTATCGTAAAATGTTCTGGAAACACCATGGGTAATTACAAAAAAAAAATACTTATAGCATTATTGATATTACAGTCCTGTTATAGGAGCATGTGAAAAATGTGGATATTCTTCAGTATAAGGAATTGTTGCCGACATTTTGACTGAGATCATCATTGACTATAAAGCACTCTTCAAGTATTGTTCTGAATGTACTACCGCAAAATGGCATCTTGGATAAAATAGTGTAGATTTCTCTATTTGGTATAAAGATTCACTTGACAGAATGCAACGAGAACTATGTGGGATCTTCAAACGTTATGTAGACGAAAGCTGATTGGATTTCATGGAAGAGGTCAGTTAAAAATTATATATTATGAGGTAAATGATGGCAGATGTAGTACTGTAAAATGATGATGCCAAACCATACTATCATGTATGGACTGCAGAATAGAAATAATTAAAGGCATTTGAGAAAAACGCGATAAATGATACTTAGCTTAGAGAGAGAAATGAGTGCTAATAAGTGGAAAGACAAACAAGAATTAGTAAAAACTTTTTAAATCAATTAAAAATACAAAACTCAATACAAAATAAGATGAAATACCCGATTCTGTAAATTTAAGTATTTATTTTCCTGTAAATTAATAGTTAAATTTGACTCAATTTTGAAGATTTCTATGTGAAAACTCTAACAATGTAAACTTGTTTCATTTTACTAAAAATATTTTCCTCAAAATATGCTTGTAAGTGAATAAAATAAAATAAATATGTCTGTTGATTAATAAAATTTCAATGGTAAAGAAAAATCTGTTATATTATAAGGAAAAGTGTAAAGAGATATCTAAAATGTCTGTTTCTCAAAAGTTTGTTTTTTCAAATTTCCATATCTTTAAAATAATCCATGCGTCTTAATTTTTGAGCAAACTGTACGAAATTCCTTATGAAGAGTCCTGATAAATGCTAAAATAATGTGGGTGTCCATCTTATGTTTCGACTGTTTTGAGATAGTTAAGAACCAGTTTTAATTTAGTAAATCTGAAATTTTAATGAAAATTAGATACACAAGAACAAAAAGCATCCATAAAAATTAATCTATGTGTAATGTATGAAAATAACATTTAAATATGTGTGAAATGTATATATAAATAGTAAAATGCATGAGGCATTTTAAAAAAATTGAAAAAATAAAACTAATTTTTAAAACAAATCTGTTAAGCTAAAAATATTTTTTGAAAATTATTTGACTTAGTTATATCCTAATGTATATGCACTCAAATGTTCATAATTCTATGTCAATAATTAGAAAAAAAGTTGTTTAGAATTTACTGCCCCTTAATAATAACTTTCCCTCTTATTTGATACTTTGGAATGTAAATTTCCGAGTTGGATATTAAATTAAATTTATCATTTAAATGGTATTTGATCTACACAATTATCGTAATTGCTACTTGGTACATATAACATTAGCCGAAATGGATTTGACTCATTATTGAATTTAAAGTATATGATTACTTTCTTAAATAATTATCGGGCTCTCGATAATGCGCGTTTAAACCGCATGAATATTCGACTTATCATTTTACAATAACCGATGAGTAGTGGAGAAATTTTCTGTTGCAAAAGATATGCTTAAATACTAATTGGAGCTACCTTTAAAGTAAATTTTTACGCATTTTGTCACGGTTAAGACAAAATATATTTTGATTCTAACATCCTATGAAAAAAATGTATTTTTTTATTAAAAAAAATCTTACCGAGGGCTTCAATCCGTGATTTCTTTCCCATACTTTAATATGATGATGAAGCGTGTACTACGAAGTTTATTTCAGGAAAATATGACCTATATTGATATACCTTCTTTAGGTAAATATTGGTATCATGGCCCCATGGAATCGTAGTGATCTTTCTTCTCACCCATGAGGCTTATTATCTTTGGTAAACACTAGAGAGGAACCCTTCATCACCGAAAATCCTGGATATCCTTCACCTATTTTAGACCCATCTTCTTATCAATCTATTTTCTCCATATTTTTTCAAACATCTAAGTCATAGTTGTACCTTCTTTGGCGCAGTACCGCCACATATTGTGACTTTAAACTCCACCATCACTCAAGCTAACTTCATATGCTTCATAAAGCGAATAATTAACTTATTCTTATGTACTGGTAACGGTTTAGTCATTTTATAAATTGTTATTTAACGTTCCTTTTTTGTTCCAAGGAAAAATAATCAGATTGTGTGTTTTTGGAAGGGTTCGTTTAATCTTACATTTATTTAGACCAAAGAGGTGAAATTTTCAAAAAAAATTTTTTTATTAGATGTATGAATTAATTTGTGCATTAGTCCATCATCGCGGATAAATATAGGCTACATATTTATTGGTTCAAAACATCTTTTTTTAGTAATATTATAAAATTGTATATCAATGGAAAGGTAATTTGATCAAAAATGTATTGAAATAATTATGTAAAGAAATTTTACTAGATAATTACTTGTAAGGAAGAAAATTAATATACATTGAAAAGGTGTAAAAAAATCCCTCGTGAATTAATATATAATCGCGAAATACTTAGTCTTAATTACGACTTTTCAACACTTCCACTTGGAAGAAACTAAGTTCTTTAGTAGTGCTGATGTTGTAATTTGAGATAAATATTGAATAATTCGATATAAAAACCAACGTTTTTAAAAACAACGTTTTTATATGGTGGCAAAGTTTATTAGAGAAAATTATTGAAATATTAGTTAAAACTGTTAATTATTTTTAACTTTAAAATTCACTTAAAAAGAGACATTTGTGAGAGTATTAAAAAATTCATAATACTCATAAAATCAAAACAGGCATTTGAAAGTTTGTAAGTCATTCTATTAAAAAAAGAATGGGAACCAAAATTCAGAAAAAAATATTGTGATAAGACACGGCGCCAAATATTGGAAACTTTCTTTCTTGAGAATGATTACTGACTAAAAGTCAGCAACCCTTACTATCTCGGAGATAGTAAAGGGGAGATAGTATCTCCCCTTTGTGAGTACAAAAGGTTTACGATAACCTCATGCTGTGTGGGGAGTGCCCGGTGCTCCCAGAGGGGGAAAGAAATGTTTTCCTCAATTCTAAAAGTGCCGAGGGGAAAGAATATTTTGACTTATTAAAATTATTGAAATATTAGTTAAAACTTGTCGCAAACGTCTAAATATTACATTGTTAGGCGAGTACGAACGATTCCCAAAATTTCAAAGCTCTAGCTTGATGGGAAGTTGGTTAAATTAACGATCGAAAATTTGATGACACACACACACACACACACCAAGTGAAATTCAGAAAAACGTTGTAAAAATTTGCTTTTGTTGATTCGGTTTTGTTCTTGGGTTTGCTTCTGCCTAACAAGTTTCCTTTTACGACTCCAATGACTTTCTGTTGAATTAAGGTCTGGACTATTCTTAGGTAATTCCGATAATTGTATATAATTTTCTTGTGAAAAGGACAGCTCTTCACTGAATTAGTTTTAATTACATAAAATTTGTAAATGTTGTTAATCTCAAAATTCATAATTATTTAATTAGGCATAATAATGTGATCGTATAGTGATGAGAAGAGGCCCCGAACTTGGATGAGATTGGAAAATTAAGATTAGGAACAATGACGCTCAAATGAAAAGACTATCATTTGATATACTCTTTAGTTTATTTAAAAGAACATGATTTAAACTAACGGCTCTTACATGGAGGAAGATGACAGTGACATCCAAATGGTGGAATTTTAATACGTATGTATAACTTAAAATAAGTGTATCGAGAATGTGTTGTGGGAAAATGTCTATGTCAGTATTGTGTGTTTTGTGTGTGTTACTCCCGAATGTGATATGACTGTGAATTTGTCAAATCCTTTTTTGACGAATTTCTTATTTGAGTGTGACACCATGAGGGATGGTGAGTAACTACAAAGAGAGAGAAAGTGTCCTTTCCTTCTGAAAATGCGATTCACTTTTCGTAACATTAAGCGAGAAACGACCCTCTACGGATGTTTCATGATTGAAATCACAGTGTCCAAGGGGAACTATTCTAAATTATAAAGCCTTGTTCCATGATCATGGGAGCCACATGTCACATAAAATCAGTTTTTCGTTGCATTCAACAAATACGTTTAAGGAGAAGAATCCTTTTGATTTGGAAGCAAATTGTCATTCTGAAAATATTTCGAGGAGAACGCTTCAATATATTCTCAAGTATCTTGTTTCTTGTATATATTTTTGAGCATTTAAAACTACTATTAATCACACAAATTCTCTCGATGCTTTTTGGTGCAATACAATCCCAGATTACAGGTCTACGTGTATTGCGTTTAATGATAGGTGTTCTGCAACCGCATGATACAAATAGTTCTCGGAACGTATTTCATGCCATTAATAAACAGGTAATTCTGAATCCTTTACTGCAAATAACATGTCCCTTGAAAACGAAATCGATCTTATTCGTGGAATTTTAGTAATAGGACCAAATTCTTGCAGTCTTCAGCTAACATATTTTGCACTCTACTTCATGTTGCAATCTGCTATTTCATTTTGTATATCCTGAGAGGAAAATTTCCGCTACTTAAATTTAGTCTATTATTCCTTCAATTATCCTATGCTGTAGTCTACCGGTATGTTTTTGTAACAGTCAAGTCTATTTATATCTCTTCATAAATTTAGAAATGCCAAATTTAAATATGTTTCCACTAGTTGCTCTAATTTCTTGGTGAATATAGCTTTGTTCATTTAGCAACATTATTTACATCGATTTGGGGGTGAAGAATAAATTCTTTGAGTTATTTATTTAGTTTATCATGTCTTATAATTTCACTAAGTGATTATTTTTTGTTAATTTACTTCGTTGAAGAATACACACACAAAAATCAAAGAATTTGATAACAATCGCCTAGTAGGTGAACAAAATCCGCCTGCAACATGTTTTCCTTACTGTCAAATGGAAGTGACACCAGATTGGCTCTTTAAACACTCATGCTTACTAACTGCATTTAATTGGAAGACTTGTACATTATCAAGTTTTGCGCTTTCGTTTTCTGTTTATTTGTTTGGAACTTTCATTTGAATAAAGAAAATTAAACTTTATTGTTTTGTGTTTTTGTAAGACTATATATCTCTAGTGATATGTAAATTTTTGTAATCATTCAAAAATAGAATTAGGAGCCGTAAACTCTCTAAAATACATTTTTTTTCAAAAGGTTTCTTTAATTTTAGCCACTAGTGTATAAGAATGTGGTTAAAAAAAACCCTGTTAGGAATGAGAAATGAAAATAGGGCAAATAACTGAATCTGGAATTCTCCAATTATTGTTTTTCTTTTTTCTAAGAAGTTTATAAATATGAATCACTTCGCAAGTCTCGCCTCAAAAAGTCGTTACAACTTTCACAGCTCAAGATAATGTCTTCATCTTCTTTGAAATAGATTTCCTGGAAGCAACAAATTCACCATTGCTTTGATTGATGCTTCATTTATGGTATACAATGAGGAATCCAGGTCTCAAAGATGAGAAATGGGTACAAAATGACAACACTTCGGGCTTATAGCCAGACAATCGAAACTAACCTATAAATAAATGTCACATTAGTTTCAGCGCATTTTAACAAATGAAATCACAGGATCATAACATCAACTTGGCTTAGCAACGCCATATATCGTCATAAATTGGTACGTTTTAAATATATATATATATATATATATATATATTGTTACGAAAAATTTCATTTTCCTCGCTGCGGTAACATGCGTGGTGTGAAGATAAATACCAATTTGGAGGATAACAGCAAATGACTATTTATTTCTAAGTTTTCCAGACAACATACAGGTAGTACAATTTCTACGATAACAGATACGCAGTACTTGCACAATTCAATGACGCAGATACAGGAACAAAACACATATTAAATACAGTCACAGTTAATACACAGCAACTTTCAGCTCACCAGCTTGTTACTCTTCACTGCGGACAGCCTTCGCAGTAATATTTTGCACTTCCCGGATAGGCTCCGACGATTTCCAGCAGATACATGTTGCTTCTTCGTGAATTCACCCTGCATGATTTACTTCAAATACCAACAGCGTTTCGTCGATCCCTCGATCGATCTTCTCAACATTCTACACCAGCAAATTTACTGGGCCATGCATTCTCGATCGGTCTACAAATCAGACTCCACAGATAAAGTGATTCCGTACTCAGACCGATTCCTCAAATTCACTCTTCCAACTGCAGCTCTTGGCATATTTGTACCTATCCAGCTAGGCGTAACATCAAATTGGAAAATTCATTAAAAGTCCGTATCTTTCTTCCCGTTTGATTTTTCGTCGAGTTTCTTGTACCTTCGAGATCTTTCCATATGTAGCCAAGTCGCCAAACCCGTCGCTATCTCTGTAAAACAATCATTTCTTTATAAGAGAAACGTTGCAGGGAAGCATCAACTCGCATTCGTAAGATATATATACTTAATTTTTACACATATATAGATATAGCTTTGTTTCCAATTTGTTTTACATAATAGGGTTTTCCATTTCTACCTACTCTTCTTTCTATTCCACAGTTTTGCATTTTCTACTATTTACTTATTATATCTATCTTGTCTTACGCTTTGTTAATGTTTTTATTATAATTAATATTCTTAATCTTTATTTAATTTGTTATCTGAAGTTTTAAAAAGCCTTTAACTTTAATTTTTAGTATTATATTTTTGATCATTTATCAATTATAACAAAAATACTTAATTTTTACTTGAGAATTTTGATTTATTTTGATTTAATTTAATGCATTTTAGTTTATTTGAATTTTCTTCATGAATATGTATACCCTGGTGTCCAAAAGTTAAAAATAATTGATAATTAAGCGTTATTGGTATTTTCAATCATAACGATGAGTTCTTTTGAGTTCTGGAATGGAGCTTGGTACGTGAGGAAGGGTTGTAAGTTTTTCTCAAACATATCTCATCTATGCTTGATAGGATTCAGATCAGATGAATGAGCAAGCCACGGGACGCTTTGAATGTTTTCCATGTCAAGAAAATGGTCGATCAGGCTCGCACGGTGACAAGAAGCGTCAATATCCATAAATATGAAAACAAGTTCAAATGCAGTTTGAAATAGGTGAACAGAAGGCTGAAGAATTTCATGTCTGTATCTCTTAGCGATCATAGACCCCGTCCCAAGGATATGAAAGTCTGTTCGGCCATCCAGACTAATGCTTTCCCCAAACAAGACTCTACTTGACGGAAAACGTTGTATTTCCTGGTAAAAATTAGTTCTTGCCATATGGATAGTTTATGAGAATCATTGTTCTTGCTAATGTGAGACTCGTCACTGAACAAAACATTGGCCCAAAGTTAACCCGTTCAAGACCGGCGAAAAGAGAAAGAACCGTTTCCCCAGATCTGCAAGCTCTGAAAATGTAAGTACGCATAGGACTGGGTAATTTTCCTCGCTAAGCCTAATTTCATTTAAGAATTCATATAAAATCATCCCTGAGATTATCATATGCAGAAACTTACAGATTATTATTATTGATAGCATTTAAATATATGATCGTAAAACTTTCCTGATATTTAAAAATAATTACGAATTTTAAAGAAATTATTTTCATCTTGATAAAAAAAAATTTATAGAGCTACGAAAATAACAATAATAGAAATGATAATTTTTTTTAAAATTTACGTGTATTTAAATAAAGATAAAATATTAGAAAACTAGATAAAAAATATATAATTAATGAAATTAAATGACTAAATAATACTTAAAACTTTTGAAGCTTATGATACATTTCAAAACACTGTTCAGGACAAAGCCCTACTTTACAAATTTTGCAATCATAATAAGTTATCTTACGTTTTATTTTCTTTTAGAGAACCTTCTTTGCACACAACACATTGTTTTCTTGATTTTTCACTCAGATATTTCAATGTTTCCGCCATGATAGCAAAGATAAAACTGATTCAAAAATGTACAAAATACCATCTTGCGAATGATAAATTTAATCCCAACTCTAACCAATTAACATTTTATCATTTCCCCCCACTCCGTCAAATTATAAAGAAAAACCCAGTGTGCAGTAAATCTCAGAACTTTAAATGCGCAATCCGACCAAAAGAAGCTAACAAATGCAGTTGTTCTAATTTCCCTGATCCAACAGGAAAAAAAAAGAACCAAAAGCGGGATTTGAAAGTCAACACTCTGGGGAACGATTTTTGATCTGTCATCTAATGGCCACTAAAATTCAAATAAAACATTCTAATTTGAAATCACGCCATTGTGATCATAGGCCCGGTGGCACGGAAATACCCGTCACGTTTTCGATACCGTGGGCCGTAAAGGGAGAATCGCGTGATCATGGTCCTGAACGGGTAAAAGAACACGTTTTCGCACAGATGAGTGAAAAACGCAAATTTCTGGTCTTCTAGTGGCCACGGTAGCCTAGTGATCATGGTTTCAGACTCATGACCAGCGGTTTTCAATGAGTCGCGGGTTCGAGCCATGGCCACTTAGGTCCCGCCGTGTAGCTGGGGCTGCTGCATGTTAATTCTGTCTGGGCCCAAATTCTTCCCATTGACGTGGTGTGGAAGTGAGAAGAGGGTAGTGCCAGCTCAGGCATCGTCCTCGTCTCTTGACTGAGGTTCAAAATTACGAGGTCCGTCGCCAATAGCCCTAGTGTTGCTTCTAGTGCGACGTTAATAAAAACTAAACAAAACTAGTCTTTTTACATAGGGACCAACATGACTAAGTCTCCTGTTAGCAGGTTATTTAAGTCTCCGTGAGCATTGAATCAAGTTTTCTGGTACAATTTTCCCTATAACGTCGCGCAGGTATTACCGGATTACGGCTTAGTGACACTTGGCCGAACGTGGCTTTGGTCGTCGGCTAACATTTCCCGCACTTTGAAGCATCTCAATAAATTTGAGACCACACAGATCATTACATTCTGAATTTGACACTTTTCGGTTTCTGATCATCCTAATTTAAGCATTTCATCGATGGTCGAGTGACCGTTTTCCTGTCATCATTTGCTTTGTTTAATATTTAACAACGATCCCTCAATCATGAATTACACGAAACCAATCTCAATGGTCTAGGATAAGTGACTCAGTTTATCCATATTATGAGCGTGCAAACGTTTTGCTTCTGAAAACGTTGAATGAAATTATAAGTATAGAAGATAAAATTCACATTTAATAGATAACTCCAGAAATTATTTAAAACACATCTACACCAATACTTACATATCTTCACATTTGATGATTTTTGCTTTGTACAATTCTCTCTCTCTCTCTCTCTCTCTCTCTGTATATATATATATATATATATATATATATATATATAATCAGAAAAAGTAGGTAAAAAATATCTAGAAATACTAGAAGTAAAAAATATAATATTTTAAAAACCCATAAATTTTTTTAAATATCGAAAATTGACGATAATATATCGGACCTTGTAACAGGCTTTAAAATGTTGAGTTAGGTTATTCTGGAATTGTAGGTGTAGCCATACCTCTCAATAAAATATATTATAAAATATATATATAACACCAAAAAATATAAATTAAAAAATTCTGAAAATTAAATCTCAAAACATATAATTGAAAAGAATACACACAAAAGAACCAAAGAATATGTATATATATATATATATATATATGTGTGTGTGTGTGTGTGTGTGTGTGTGGTTGTGTTTTAAACTGAAGTAGTTATAAACTAAAAAACAGGCTTTTATAAATTCATAATCAAGATAAATATCTTTAATAAAATTTTCTAAAGAAGTAATACATATTAATATGAATCAAGTAATGTTTTCTTCGTCAAAACTAAGCGCTATGAACCAATGGCATTTTCTTTTTAGCAAGATATTCTCATCTTCTGATGACTTTCCTGTATTATCTTCAGATAGAAAAAATCTGTTATTTTAGATTACTCGCCTTTTGTTAAGAATCTATATAAATTTCCTTATTTTATTATTTGTACTGAATATGTTTAAAAAAAATGCCGTGTTAAATGGCCCTAGGTGGTATCTTATTTATAAATTTATTTGGTAGCAATTTAAACTAAAATATATATAATAGCATTTCATATAATTTTTATTTAGAGCTATCAAATGAATTAGAATACCTTTAAATATTCAATATAACTTAAATAACTTTTTTTTTGCTTGTGCTAAAGTTGACTATCCAATTAATATTTTGAAAAGAAATTTGAACAATAGATGTATATAATACAATTTTTTATTTACTAATAATATTTTAAATTATTTTTTTCAATTGATATAATTTAATTTGTTTAATGCAAATTTGTTAAATGCAATTTTCAGAAATTTTTCTAGATTTATTAAGCGTGGTAAATGTTGTTGCTCTGCTTTGATTTTCTTTCATTTTTAATGTTAATATGTTTTTGGGACTACTTTTTAATCATGTTCTGATCTGGAAAAATTTTATTCCATTATTATTAATGATTATTTGAGTTTTTTTTTATTTTTCATTTTTAATTTTTAATACCCAAGATTCCTTGTAATTTATGCGTGAGTCAATTGATTGATTAATTCTACAATTTAGTGATAGCATTTTGATAACAGATAGAAGTAGTTATTCTTTACGCAGAGATAAAATATTTAGTTATCGTGAACTTCTTTGCTTTTTAAACTAAGGTTCATATGCTTTTTCAAGACTATTACTAATTTGAAACTTAACATTCATATGTTTTCAATGTGTAAAGGAATCTGATCTAACGAAACATTCTAAAGCGTACTGTAATTTTAAATATATTATTTTTCATTTCTTTTTTTTTTTTTTCAAATAGTTTTTTTTTTTTAAACTTTTCAATTACATCTTTTCTTGGATATTTTTGGTTTACTTCTATTTATTTATCATTTAATTTACTTTATTTTGAATTTTTATTTTTTACTTTATAGTTAAATTTATTTATTGTATTTTTATTTACTTTTCACTTTGCAATTTTTAACTTTTTATTTTAAATGTATGTAATATTTTTAATGACTCGATTTCTTTTTTTTAAATAAATTTTGGATAACCTTTTCCATTTTTGTGAATTTCAAAAAAATTGTATTACTCTTTTGAATATAAATTTTAAATTCATATTAAATTGAATTATATTTACTTTTTTAAATTGAATGTAAAATCCCAGTTTGTCATTAAGAATAAGAAACTGAACCAAACAAAAAGTATAAAGATATGTAGTTGAAGTAAAGAAAAGCTAAAATTTTAAAGAATTTCTTATAAATATAAATAAAATAGGTAGTATTTATCTACAAATTTTCTGTACATTTTTTGCTCACAAATGTAAAACTGGTGACTGTGATAGTTATAATCAAGAAATAGGGTATAAATAGTATTAGATCTCTGAATAAATATTTTGATAAAATAAGTTTTGACAATATTATGATTAAGCATGAAAATTAATTCTTACCCTATTTATCCTAGAGAAAAGAAAATTAGCCCACTAAAAATTAAAGGATAAAAACCCTGAAAGAATTCATGAAAAATAAATTCCAAGAAGGTAAAGTTCAAAATATAAAAAAGTACAAAACTTGGTAAGAAAATAATGGAAACAAAGGAATTAAACCGGAAAAAGAGTATACACACATACACACACATATATATAATATTAGAGAGAGAGAGAAATGCACTGAATCATTAGTCAATGAAAACAGACAAAGAATAATTCAGAAATCAATCTATCGTATTAAAAATACTATAACTTGCCTAAGATGATTGCCTTGCAACATCAAAATGCGTATTTAGAACTAACATACTTATATTTTCCCGCCTTGTCAAAATCGGGAATATAGCATGCTCTCTATAAGATAGAGGGAGAAGGTACTAACAAAAAGGAATTTTTTGACTAAAAAACATCAAAAAGAAAAAATAATTATTAAAACAATATTATGTATTACAAATAACTATTAAATTATTATATATATATATATATATATATATATATATATATAGTATGTAAAAAATAATAAATTAAAAAATATGGGGAAAATAAATTGAACACGTATCATTGTAAAATTAAATGTAGTAAAAATTTCTATTTTGGCAAATCAGTAATCATATTGCAAATACAAATCGATATCCATCAAAACAAGAAAAATAAATCCAACTGTAGCTTAATAAGTAATTACCCGTTTGAGCTATACTTAATATGCATAATTAATACTAATAATTTAAAATTATATTCAGTCACAACAAAAATCATAATCAATATCTGCAAAACACAACATAGGAAAAAATGCTGTAATATAGCGAGAAAGGAAGATAAATGATTGTCTCGGATATAGGATTGAGAATTCATATGTATACTAGGATTATGGATACAACCCATCACCTTCAGCAATTATTGTACCTACAAAATGGTAAGGAATTGAATACAAGTAAAATTCTTTACTTAAAACTATTAAAAAGAAAAAAAGAAGGATATACAATTAATCAAAATTCATTTTAACCGAATCAAATTAATTTAAAATAACATATGCATATTTATAGATTTTTTTCAAAATTCATGAAACATAAAAAGACATAAAACAATTACCAATTTCATCTTATATCACTTACTAATCTTAAAAATCCATAAAAGCGTGTATTTACATTATAGAGAGCCAAGCAGTTTGTTTGGCTTATTTATTTCACGAAAAAAAGATTAAAAATACAAATCCTTAAAATTTTAACTGTATTGAAGACATTATACAAAGGAAACGTTATTATAATATATATTGGGTTGTATGTACTTGTGATTTTAATTTTATCTTTTTGCTCTTTGCATTTATTCAGAATCCTGTCAGATATTTGATCACTTGATCACTTCTTTATTATTTTTTTGTGTAATTATTTCTCTCTCTTTTTTTGGTCGCGGACTCGGGACGCCGACTTCCGTCTAGTCTGGGATTCAAGTTTTGTAGAATAAGACCCGCCTTGTAGCCAGGGCTGGTGCACGTTAAATCTGTCGAGGCTGAAAGTCCTCTCATTGGTATGATGTGGAAGTTAAGAGAATGAGGTGCCAGCTCAGGTACCGTCCTCTCACTTGACCGAGGCTAAAATTTATGAAATTCATCAGAAACAACCTTCGTGCTGTTTTTTAGTGTCATGGTAATATACAGTCAATTGCATCATTCTTTTTTCAATTATTTCCTTATATTACTGAAATTATTTAATTATACGAGTATGGAAGAGTGATGAATCAATTAATAATCTTTTTTCATCTCAATTTCTTAACCCAAACCTTTTCTTCCACTTTTTCAAATAGTGATTCCCTCTTTGGATTAGTGTATGTTATTGTTCCTCTGGAGTCTTATTTTAGTCGTGATGTAACAATATTATTTTGAGAACTCCAGTTTAATGCTCTGGTATAAAACTGTCTGCATGATCTAATGCTTGATTCTCTGTTGCTGTTTGCTTTATGAGCAACAGCTACACGAGCGCTATCATCCACTATATTAGTATACCATATATTGCCACCATAGCTTAAAATTATTATTGCATAGAAGTTCCAGAATGATTAAATAAGATCAACAATTCATTACTCTAAACGACTGTATTCGTTACTCTAAACGACGAATTTTATATCAAAATATAACATCGTCAAAGATGTGACAAAAAGCTGACAGGATGACTAACAAGTTAATTTTCAATATCACCATGCCAACTGGATATCACTTTATGCGAAACCTTCAAATAATTTCAACATCAGTTGTAATGGAAAAAAATTGAAATATCGTTTCGTCTCCAAAAAATACGAGCCGTGTTTCTGTACGTAAAACCACCACGAAAATAATTACGTATAAGTGGTCTCATTTTGAATTTTCTGAAAGGTATAGATTCTTGTGCTTTAAATAGTGAAATAGAAAAATCAAACCTTTGCTTAAAAATTGGATTGTTTTATACTGTCGCTTTTGCTCTTTAAAAGTAAAAGTAATTATAGAATTTTTTAAAAATTAATAATCATTCCATGGTTCTTCAAAAGGAAAATAAAAATTTTGTGTTGCCGCACTTGTGTTCAATAGTGAGAAAGAGCTACAAAATTTTAAGTTGATAAATATTTTATTTAGAACTATAGCGTATAAATTCACGATCTGTAAACAAGACTTAAAATTTAAAAGTTATCTTTTTTTTATTGGTATTGATTTTCGTCAATTATTGTAAATTAAGATCTTCAGTTTATATTGAAGGGTTGTTCAAATGGAAAAGTACGAAACGACATTGTTGGTATAATGGAAGACTTTATTCAAAGTATACACCATAGGCCTGAGCACAACGATCCTATTGATTAACGAACCGATGGATTCCTTTTTCTTAGAATTCTGATAGCCGTGATGAGATCCAGTCCTTCCGTCTTTGAGTTCGTCGTCCGATCACTTCTCACTAAGTCGTCTACCTTTTCGTGGAGAAATGCCGTGATGACTGTGTTTGCCTGGCACGTCTTGGGTTATCAACCAAACTCTCACGGACTGCACAAAAATGGGCACACCGGAATCGGATCACACCTCGCTTTTCCTCAATCGTCGAATTTTGCAATGTGAACGTCATCATGTCCTCTGCTTTCTCCGGTGCCCGCGCATGCTCCGATCCATGCCGGAGACTCCATTCGCATCCGTAGATGTCTCGCTACGTTCTTCCACAGCGGCATGGGCAAATATGTTAAGTGTTGCTTTGTTACGACAGTTCATACCTTTAATTTGAAACCTCCTTCAGAGGCCACGGTAGTCTAGTGGTTATGGTTTCGGATTCGTGGTCAGCGTTTTTCATTGAGTCGCGGGTTCGATCCTTAGCTTCTGAAGACCCTCCGTGTAGCCAGGGCTGATGCTCGTTAAATCTGTCAGGGCCCAAAGTCCTCCCGTTAGCGTGGTGTAGAAGTTGGGAGAGGAGAGTGCCAGCTCAGGTGTCGTCCTCGTCACTTGACCGTAGTTCAAAATTATGAGGTCCGTCACCAATAGCCCTCGTGTTGCTCCTAGCGCGACGTTAATAAAAACTAAACTAAAACTTGAAAACCTCTTCTATTATGTTTTGAAATTGTTTTTGCTACACTAAATTTTAAAATAATTTCGTTAACCATGTATATGTATTATTTTATTGATGCAATTGTGGGAATAAAAGTATTCTGTGTATTACTGGATGATATGTAACCAGTCAATAATTAGCTTAGATGATTTTTCTAAAAATGCCTTTATAAATAAAAAAATATATTTATAAAAACATAAGCAAGTAACTGTCAATTCATATTATTTTCTGACCACTAATGGTGAAAATTCCTTCTTCAGATTGTCCAATGAGAATAAGTATTAATTATAAGACAAAAAATAACCAATATACAGAAAAAATTATTCGAGTTTTATTTGTTAAGGGTTAGTGAGATTTGTTTGTTTTGAATAGATCATGCATCTGGTGTTGAAGAAGCAAAGTTAATTTTTGATTGTTCATTGAAAGAAATAAACAATCCCTATTTGAATACATAATTTAAGCCTTTCTAAGTATTTTTTTTATCTATTGGGAACATTTTTTTTTTGTTTATTTATGTAAATTTGACGCATTAATTTTTCCGGACACATATTTTTTATGCTGTATTTATATTTAGTACGTTTTGCATATACCAAGAATATTTTGGTATTACCAAGAACATTGTAATGTATTTCAAGGACATTTAAAAATTATTTTTGACTCTTCAAAAATGTTTATTTCTGCAAATACAGGGCAAACACAATAATTAACAACAATTTAAATAAGTTTGTGTAAATAATCCATTATAATATTTACGATTACAAATTTTAAAGTTGATGCTCTATGTTATAAATATTATGTATGAAAAATGCT
Organism: Nephila pilipes; assembly: GCA_019974015.1. Classification (NCBI taxonomy): domain Eukaryota; kingdom Metazoa; phylum Arthropoda; class Arachnida; order Araneae; family Nephilidae; genus Nephila; species Nephila pilipes. Next base: position 105,387 of record BMAW01019498.1, on the reverse strand, counting down.
GAGTTTATTTGATACTTTTACCTAAAATAGTGATTTGAAAAATGTAGTCCATATCATCAACCGAAGACTTAATATGTCTTGATTACAATTTTTAAAAATAATTATATACATATGTGTCATACACATACTTACTTTTATAAATGATCCTGATATATTTCATTTTTTTTATATTATTTAGCAGTTTTGAATATCCAGGACTTTTACATAAAATATGTTGTTTTTTTTTAAATTTCTCCATACCAAGACCAACAGTCAAAAGAATTCATTGAAATTTCTAAAAAATGTATAACTAAATTTCCATCTGTACTGGATCGTTAATAATACTTACCAAATTGTTGTACCAGTCATGCGAAAAATGGGAATTGTGATGATAAATAATTGATCATATTTCTTTTATTTCAGTTTCGTAACGTAAACCTTTTTCCTCTGCTTTTAAAAAGAACATTTTCAGCGTGTATTATACATCACGAGCCTTATTTTATTGACGACTTAACAATATTATTTCGGGGAACTCCTGTTTTATGCTCTGGTATAAAATCGGACCGAGGGATCCAATACTTTCTATCTTTGCTATTACTTGATTTATGAACAACAACTTCTTGGGCACTATCTTCCACAATAGCTTGGAATTATTACTGCATAAAAGTTCCAAAATGATTAAATAAAATAAAATATTCATTACTCTTAACGACTGAATTATTTTCCTATTTATATACCGTTTTTCATATTGTCTTTCTCTAAATAAACTGAAAACCTGTCTGTCTATCGATGCTATAATTTATGAGCTGGTTTGTAAACCCAAATTAAATTTGACATTGGTAAAAATATTTTTGTAGCAGTTATGCACTTTATAAATTAAAAATTCACGTAATTTGTGAATATTTCATTTTGCCTTCGATTTTATTTGATGAAAGTTGCATTGAAAATAGTAAAAATCCCTCTTACAATTATAATCTTTAATTCTAAAATATGGTTAAATGATACATGAGTTCTCTTAAGCATTGCCATAATTAATATTTTTCAATTATTCTAGATCATTTTTCATGTTAGTTCTAAAATTTTAAGTGTTTTTTTCGAATACACAGAGATCAAAATTTTAGGAAATCTGTACATTTTTATAATGACAACCTCACCCTTTGTATTCTCACAAAAACGTTACATTTCTTTCTCTGCAAAGTGTGAAATTTTCAATCGAACGAACTTAGAAAGTGACATTTTTGCAGCTGTGTCTGACACGTTCCCTTTGGTCACCTTTTATCAGACGCAGATGGATTGAATGAACTCTTTGTATTCTTTTTTAAGCTTATTTTTTTTCAAACTAAGTTAAAACCTCATTTCTCTAAGCGCGGTCCATTTGAAGACATAGTTCGTATTCTGAAGTTCTGAATGTGAAGATATACATATGAATTAGTATAATAGGAAAACTTATGTAGTAAATGCTACGAAAACATTTTATTCAAACTGTTACTTATCGCATATATATGTCGATAAGATGAACATCAGAAATATGTATCGCAGACTAAGTGTTATATATTTTGTGCATGCTATTTGTGATAGAGTTAAGAATGACGTATGTTTACTTCTAATTGTGATGTGTTTCACCCACATAATATTCAAAGCTATTTTCATACCTCTGAAAAATGATTTGTTTTGTAATCATGATATGAGATGATATGGCGTGTTTTGTGATTTCAACGTCCTTAATAGATTTATTTATTCTCACAATAATTTCTTGATTAAAAAATTGCGCAAGACTTTATATAAATTTCAGCCCAGATTATGTGGCCTCAAAGCTTCAACGTATTATAATATTAATTTTCAAATGATTGCTGGTTCATTAATTATGAATTGATGTGAAAATGAGTTTCTACACATTAAGAATAGAAGTGATAATAGTCATTTTGATTGAATTTCAGAGCAGACTATAAGACTGCTGTGGTCAATCCATTTTTCTCTGCTCAATTACTACTATTTTCAACTAATACATGATCATTTTTTTAATATTAAGTCTATAGGATTTATTAGAATGCTAATTAATTTATTGGTTATTTTGTTGCTTAATCTAGATTAAAAAATCTTCCTTAGGAAGTATTTGATTATTTTTCTTTCGAAATCTTACTGTTGTATGTACGTGATTCGGTATTTAATGAAATAAAATTAATGTACACCCTTATAGCATTAGTGTAAACTATGGCTTAAAATGTTCAAAAATATTTGTTGATGTATGCAATGCATCGATACAGCATCAATATTCACAATTACGATCTGACTAAATTGTTATTTATTCATTCAGATAAAAAATATTAATAACGAATAGAAAAGAGCAATAAATGGGAATGTGGAGGCCTGTACACCACTGTGAATTAAGAGACTGTTTTAACAGTAAATGAAATTTAACGATTGTCTATTCAAACATTTATAAAATTATTATTTATAATAGGGAGTTTTACCACACCATGAGTTAAAATGGCACAGATTCACGTCAAGGAATCCATTTGTCCCTTCTCTGCTGACCAAAGAAAAGCGTATATACGCTTCAGATTCTGTAAGTCATGTCTGTGCATCTTTTTTTCTTCCCACGCACTGAAAGGCAGAGAGGGAGGGGGAAAGAAATGAAAGGAACTAGTTTCGTACCAAAATATGTTGCCTTATTAACACTTACAGTCAGTTCTGTGGCGGCTGACTTCTAGATGAAGAAAGAAAAGAAGCTTCACTGTGGTCGCACTCTTCCCGCACTGTGGAGGATAACATTTCTCAATCCCACTTGAATAGTTATGGATTTGTCTTATATTCGTTTGAAAAATAGCACGTTGATTTGAGTATAACAGTCCCATAGTTTGGAAATATACGAAGAAAATTTACAAGTATATATTACAGTAAATGTTTATTATACAAAAGCAGTGAGTTCAAAAATGTTTTGTTTATTTATTTTTTAAAATTATAAATAAGTTCTATTGATTATGTTTGAATAATTAAAAGTGTTTAAATAAAACATTAGAATTTTTTTTCGTAGTATCTTTATTAAAGACTTTTCCCCCAAATAATCCGCAGGCGCAGCGCAGAGAATGTAATGTTTTATTATTATTATTATTATTATTACATTTCGCTTAAACAAATTTAAACATGAAATTTATTACAAATAAAATTTGAATTAGTAGAAAATATTCTACTTTTCCAGATATGAATCTTTCAAAAGTCTTCTTAAAAATACACCACGCGAACATGCTCATCTGCAATTTACTGCCAAATTTACTCTTATTTGATTAAAATTTTTCTTGAATTTACTTTTCAAATTTTTTTCTGCAAAAATTTATATTTCAGCTTTTCCCTATGAAAATAAAATACAAAGAATGTAATTAATTTGAAAAGAACATTTTCTTTAAAAGGAAACCCTCTGTGTAAATACAACGCTGGAATTAGACACGTGCTATATGTCATGCTATAAGGTTTTTTTTTTTCTTTTCAAAAACAAATAGTAATATTTATAGAAGGTTCTTTTATGGTAGCACACACACACATATATATATATATATCTTCATTACAAAGTTTTTCTGAATTTCACTTTGTGTGTGTGTGTGTGTCATCAAATTTTCGATCGTTAATTTAACCAACTTCCCATCAAGCTAGAGCTTTGAAATTTTAGGAATCGTTCGTACTCGCCTAACAATGCAATATTTAGACGTTTGCGACAAGTTTTAACTAATATTTCAATAATTTTAATAAGTCAAAATATTCTTTCCTCTCGGCGCTTTTAGGATTGAGGAAAAAATTTCTTTCCCCCTCAGGGAGCACCGGGCACTCCCCACGCAGCATGAGGTATCGTAAACCTTTTGTACTCTCAAAGGGGAGATACTATCTCCGAGATAGTAAGGGTTGCTGACTTTTAGTCAGTAATCATTCGCAAGAAAGAAAGTTTCCAATATTTGGAGCCATTTCTTATCACAATAATTTTTTCTGAATTCTGGTTCCCATTCTTTTTTTAATAGAATGACTTACAAACTTTCAAATGCATGTTTTGATTTTATGAGTATTATGCATTTTTTAATACTCTCACAAATGTCTCTTTTTAAGTAAATTTTAAAGTTAAAAATAACTGACAGTTTTAACTAATAATTCAATAATTTTCTCCAATAAACTTTGCCACCATATAAAAACGTTGTTTTTAAAAACGTTGGTTTTTATATCGAATTATTTTAACGTATTTTTGCATGATAAAATAAAGTTATGTTTAAATATAGTAAAATTAATCATTTAATTTTTATAATAATTTCAGTTTTTATAATGATTGCATTTCTCGGATGGGGTATCTTGTGCATCATAATTTGCAAGTTCTTAAAGTGCATTTTATTCAAAAATCATAAGTGTTAGATTGATTTATATCTATATTAAGTTACAATTAAGGATACTGTAGTGATAATAATAATTAATATTTCTATTTTTATTTAACATAATGTTCTTGTATGTATTTGCTTTAAAAGATTACTCGCCCATGATATGCTGCTTGTATTTAAATAAACTCAGCTCAATGAGTGATGTGAGTGTTTACTAACGTCACACTGAGAAGCATCACGAAGGCTTTCGTGATGCACCTTGTAATTTTGAGCCTCTGTCAAGAGACGAGGACGACACCAGGGTTGGTACCTTCATCTCCAAACTTCCACACCACTCCACTGGGATGTCTTAGGATCTCAACAGATTTGAAGTGCATCAGCCTCCGCTACTTAACGATGAAACTCTAAGCAATTATCTTATGAAAGTTTATAACTCCTCCAAAGATATCACATTTATGTAGTGTTATTTTTCTTCATTTTTAAGCAATGCATAAGAAATGTTCACTGATTCACTCCCTTTTAAATGATTTAATGTCAACGTGTTTCTATTTTTATTCCTTTTAACATATATTTAATAAATTAAAACAATAAAATAAATTAATGATTTTTTTATTATTCTAGTGCATTTGAAATTCCATTTATGTTTCAATTAATGCACAGGCTTTGTATTGGAAGACCACTTTTTAAAACTTTTACAACTTCTTTAAGATTTTAATGCAAATAAATAAAATTTATATATTTCACAGATTACTATTATTTTACTTCAATAAATTGAATTTCTCAGGTGCGGCAATTTAATTTCATAAGCTCAAAAACTTCAACCCAATTTCTTCACACAATCTATTAACAGTTATTCTCACAAAATGCACTTTTCACTTTTGAAAACTAATGCTTTCAAATTAAGTTTTATAATTTCAAGGGTATTTTTATATTTAAGAAAAATGTTTCATCTCTTAAAAATATGTTAAAGCCCAAGATATTTGATTTGAGTTAATGCCTCGCAATTTCTTCAAAATATGTAAAGATGAACTCTTTTTATGCATTTGAAAAGAGGTGAGAGAGAAAACTTGGGATACCCGTTTTAACTTTGCATAATTAAACAACTCATGGAAAGACTTATAAGAAATATTTCTTAAATCTAAAGTACTTTTCAATAATTGAAACTACATTTCGTAAAGAAGGAACTACTGTTATGATATTTTATCACGAAGTGATAATTTTGAGCAGAACGTAAAGAAGTTTCTTTAATATCTATTTGACCGTATACATATTTATAATATCTACATTTGAAAGGGAAAGTTAATTAAAAAAACCATATTTTTCAGTGATATGTAAATTTCTGTCCGAATTTCAAGATGTTTAATAGAAACAATACTTAATGAGAAATAGTACTCCCAAATTTTGCCATAAATACTTCATTTTTCTGTCAACACATTTTCAATTTTAGGTACAGTGACTCACTGAGGTGTTAGAATGTCTGCAAGTACTTGAATCACAACACTGCTTTTTCACTACACGTAGTTTGTACAACATCTGTTTATATCTCGACACATCTTCTCTATCCTAAATCTTAGGATGTTATAATAAATGTTATCAGAAATTAGGCCTCTCACTGTATATAATATTTGATACAGTGAGTTGACATATGGATCATTTTGTATTTTGAGTTGACATATGGATCATTTTGTTTGAACGAATACTTTTTTAAATTAATCTGAACACTTAAGAAGCAATATATAGATTTCGTTATAACATTGTCGTCGATATAATTTGTTTGACTTAAGCAAAATGGACTGATGAATATAAAATTTATTCATTTTTGAAATGTTAAATCTTTTAAGGGAAAATGTAATTTTGGTAAAGTCCTTACTCAGTATTTTACCTTTACAATATCTGTAGAAAATGGTATACCAGGTAATTTTTATATATAAAAATAGCAAAACTGTTTTAAATATATTTAATTGAAAGTTTAATATCATTAAATATAGCCTGATATTCAGCTCTGTCACTTATATTCATTAGTTACTTTGTAACATTGAATTTAAATTCAAACACTGTCTCGATAAGTAGCCTATTTCTAAGGAAACTCAAAATACTTTATTTGATTACTGACTACAAAATAGCTGCTTGAAAGCATAACTGCCTGTATACATTATCCCTAGGCATAACTTTTCTTAAGCTTTTTTTGAGCGATATTTAAATGTCTTGTAACATATGAATGGTATTTATCAAAATACTCTTTACATTCACTAAATCTGCTATCGAATAAGCAATGTTAATTCATAGTCTATTTGCAATAAAATCTTAATCTATCAATGTTTTTCACCCGTGTGTTGACTGGATGTGAATGAATATTTCCAGTGTAACTCAAGGAATAGCCGGGCACCCTGCCACTGGGGATTATACCTAGGGATTAGTCCTCCATGTTGGGGGACCTCAAGGACTTGTTTTCTTTAGGTAAGTACGGGCATCATCACCCCCACGCATCCAAGTGAGGTTCTTTTACTTGTGGTTTATTGTTTTTGGTAAACGTGGGTGACGCACCTCCTAGATACCCTAGCGATCTGTCTCTTTTTAGACCATCCTTCTTGTCAACAGTTTCAATCCTTTTTCAATTTTTACACAAGTCCAGAGGACAGCTTTAACTTAATAGGCGCAGCGTGGCCACATCTGGCTCTTGCACCATTAAAATATTATCACTTGCTATCAACGTTTTTATTGTATTTGAAAGATCTTTTGATTATAGTACTTTTAGCAGGTAATAAAATTATATAACTTAAAAGTTATTTGAAAAATCATTTTTTTAAGATTTATTCATATGTAGTATTGTAAAGTTTTCTGTACAGCTATCCTCTTCATTTTCTAATTTTCATTTCATGATATTTTTAATAATATAGGAATTTCTAGGTATATATTAATATCTTTAATAATATGAGAATCATATTACTTTTTGAAATGTCCATCTGAACACATATCTTCCTAATATTAACGCCAAACATAGAGCATTTTATTTGTGTGTGGTATTTGATTATTTTCAAAACCATATCTAATTCAATTCTTTACAATTACTTTCCAGTTGAAATTCTTATACATTATGTTTTCTTATACATTATTTCTATTATGTTGTGCGATAAACTGTGTGTAAAACATTTCTACTATTATGAATAACATTATATAAAATAATATAATTTACATTCTAAAGGTAATGGAAACTTCACTCTGATGAAAAACCAAATTATTAGGATGCTTGACAAATAAGCTTTCTCTGATTAATTCATGCAAATCAATTTCAGGAACTTCAGAAAAAATATGAAATTTTTGATAAAAAATGTCATAATGCAGAATAAATTAAAACATTACTTCTATTTTTCTGGAACAAAAGTAGAAATAAAAATTCTAGAAGTTCTTATTACTTTTAACAGTCTCAGAAATATATTTTATTTCTAATTGCATCAAATTTATAGAAAAAAACAGATCATTCAGTATCTAAACTCAATTTAACTATTGTACTGTCAGTCACAATGCATTCTTTTCAATAATTTTATCTTAATGTGTATTTAAAAAATTCCTTTTACTTCAGCAAATGTTTGAAATTACTGAGTGAAAGTGGAGGCTTATATATAATGCGCAAATGCCAGATTTATGTGCCATAGGTCCTTTCTCTCTCTTTCTCTCCCTCATTTACTTTGCCGATTAAATAGCGACTATTAAATAAATTATAACTAAAAAGCCTGATATGAAATCCTGATATCTATAAGTATAATTCAATTAAGGTCTCAGATTCTCAGGATTTTTACTGAAGTTTTCTAAAAGATTAATTATTACTACTGAATGGGCTAATACGTACGATACATTTTAAATGACATTATTCTCCATTTCGTATGAAATTTAAGCAGGCTTCAGAATATGCCTGTAGAATGTTTTACAGCTCAAATATTCATTAATACGTGTGCCAAAGGCGTAAAAGCTCGCTAAGCATGAAAATTACGCTTCCTTAGACACTTATGAATTGTATTAAGCGAGGTTAAGGCGAAATTAGTGATTGTTACCCAAAAGGAGAGAATAACAGCTTCAGTTTGGATGAAGTGATTCTCAACTGCCTATGAAAAGTATGTTTTGTTTTATTCAATAGAGTAAAAGGATTTAACACTTTAAAGTACATTGTATCGTTTTACCTTAAACTGGTATGCTTGTTTTTTATGATCGAAGAGATTTCAGATTATTTTTAAACTTCACTTTGTGTATATATGATTTATAGCTTTCAGAAATTATATTTCATTTTTCGAAGCTTAAATTAATTCTATGGCGTTGAGAGCTTTTAATTGTTCGGAGATGTTAGGTCACATTCTATTACGCTTGATCTTTGAGTTTTATTTCACCATTTCTCTTTCCTTGTTGTGTTTGCTCGATGAGATTTTGACTATAACATCAGTCTGATATCTCCCTTGCAAATTATATATATTTATTGTTACTTCACATTGATTTTGAAAATTTAAATTGCTACAAGTTTTTAAATTTATGTTTGGTTTGGACTTTGTTGTCTTTTTTATTAATGATCAGGTATTTGAAATGCAGACTGCGTATTTTTCTTTTGATACATAAACCATTAAAGACTTTGATTGTATTTTTTATAGTAAAAATTTCTCATCACACATATGTTTTATTTGGTTTCATTGCCATACATTTTTACCTCGAGTTTCTGTAGACATGGAATTGGCATTATCCTTCTCATGAGTCGTGTTGATCTTCTTTTATTGATTAACCTCATTGTGGAGGCATAATTGCTTGTAAATTACACTACTGGTCATTAAAATTACAACACCAGGAAGGAATGATCTGAAGAAAGGGAAAATTGCATGTAAAGAAGAAGAGATTAAGCTATATAAAAAATTGGTATTTCATTTCATTTAGAAGGCGCAGAAGGGAGAAATGACATCTGAAGCACTGCATAAGAAAAAAGTTGTGAATTGCATTTTTCCTTCGGAAACTGTTTTGTGAAGTCAGAGTTTGCTAAAAATATCGTGTTATGCTCCGATTAAGAAGAAACGCTTACCAGAAAGTGCCATAATTCGATAGAGGAAGGATCGTTGCCTATCGAGAGTGTGGATCACCTTTCCGTGAAGTTTCCTGCCACACTGGTCGAAATCCAACCACTGTCATAACAATAAGGAATCAATAGGTTGCTGAGAGTCATCCTGAACGCCATGCAAGATCTCCTAGCCCTCCCGTGACTAACACCCGAGAGGGAAGACAGTTTATGAGGTCGATCCTGCAAAACCGTACAAGCACATCACGGACTATTAGTCAGGAAATGGGCATTTTTGCAGCACTCCCAGTATCCACTCGTACTTCGACTCCTGCAGCAGCGTGGACTGTCAACATGGTGACCATTACTTTGGCTTCCCTTGGCAATACAGTATAGAGATAGATGGCTAGTCTGCAGTGCCGAACGACAACGCTGGATACAAGAGTGGCGCAATGTTGCTTTTCGGACGAGAAGCAGTTCTTCGTGCAGTACTCTGATGGCAGTATACGTGTCTGGAGGCTCCGAGGAGACAACTCGTCGGCTGCTTGCTTTCGATATTGATATAGAAACCATGCACCTGGTGTGAGAGTTTGGGCAGCCATTGGATACAATACAAGCACATTTCTAGTTATAGTGCAATTCTAGTAATTCGAACGCAGATCAGTACAATTCTGACATCTACGTCCAATGGTTTTGCTTATCTTCGAGGCCTGCCAAATGCCATTTTCCAACAAAATAATACAAAACCACATGTTAATCATCGTGTTTTGACTTTTCTCTATACAAAGGGTATTCAATTGTTGCCCTGTCCTGCACAGTCTGCAGATCTGTAACCCATTGAAAACATCTGGTGATGGGTTGCTGAGATACTGTCCCGCCTCCGCTCTCCAACTAATATGGTTGATGAAGTTAAGCATAGTCTTCAAGCAGCATGGAATGAGTTACCCGTTTCTATCATCCAAGCCCATTTTCACTCCATGCCTAACCCACTAATGACCGTTTTAGTTAGCAGGGGTAGCAGCTGTTTTTTCTAATTTCGTTCCTCTATAATCCCGCAAATTTAATCATTTTATCTTCTTGTCATCACGTATAATAAATATCTTTTTTTATATTTGCTTTCATTTATGGTGTTTCAGATTTAATGGCCCGCAGTATATTTATCTGATACTCCTTAGTATTTCCTTCGATCTTACGATATCTGAATTTATATTTATGCTATTAATTCAATTGTATATTTCATTCTGTTGAAATGAGTCAAAAAAAAAAAAAAGGAACTAAAGTGTTAAAAAAAATATTGTTTAAACATCATTTTACAAAAAATTTATTACTAATGAAGCCAGTGTGTGGGGTGCACTAATTTTTGTTTGTTACTGGTGCTGTAACTATAATCAACATTAATCTGATTTATTTTCAAACTCAAAGAGTTCGATAATTACAGGTAGTTTTGATATTTGGTTTTAATTTCTACCTCTTTTAAAAACCCAACTTCTGAAAGGTGTGAAGATGTAAAAATAATAATATAAATAAATAAATTGTAATAATAATAATAATATCTTTAAAATGTATGTGGAACAAATTTTAAAGGTGTTTCTTTTCTCAACTGAAAACCAGAATTGTATCAGTTTACAACGATTAAAATTAAGTTTTTGTAATGCATTTTTGGAGAGTTTGATAAGTTCTTCATTACCTTTCGAATATATGCCAATAGTAATGTTTGCTGTTGATGGTAGCAGCAATCCATTCTTCTTTGGGTATTTTTTTCAGTTCTGCAGTAAAGTAATAATTAAAATTTTCTTTCAGACTATTCTAATTTTTTGATATCACTCCAATTATGCTATCAGATACATTCATATTATTTTCGATTACAAACGCGTGAAATGTTTGAAAATTCTCATATTTGTGGTCCTTAATATTGCTTTTCTGCAAAAGCGGTATTTTTTTAAGAATCCTCAATTTTTTTGCAATCTGCCTTGCACTGCAAATATATATGTAGCTTTTATGCTTTGTAAATATAAATTTAATTAGTTACATTTGATGAACATTTTGTCAATTGCATGAGTTTAAAAAGAAATTTCAGATCACGCAACGTGTTTTTTTTTTTTTTTTTACAAATTCGTTTCTATCACATCAAAACATTACGACTTCTTCATAGAATTCCTCAAATTCTGTTAAAATTTTTGCTCTTGATAGTCAGCTTACCTCCTTATGGAGAAGTAATTGGTGATTGAAGTCAAATAAGCACATTTGAAACGGTTAATATCTTATTGAATTCACTAATTTAACAACTGTATTCAAAACACTATTTTTTGTACCATCTGAAGTAGATTTCCTAACTATCATTCTCAGTGAGAGTTGCAGTGACTCAATGAGGTGTTAGAATGTCTGCAAGTACTTGAATCACAACACTGCTTTTTCACTACACGTAGCTTGTGCAACATCTGTTTATATCTCGACACATCTTCTCTATCCTAAATCTTAAGATGTTATAATAAATGTTATCAGAAATTAGGCCTCTCACTGTATATAATATTTTCTTACACCTGTCAGCAAGTTGCCAGAATGTCTTAAGCAAAGTGATTAACGTTGGCGGCGGCGTTCATGCTGGGAAGGAGAGAAGAGAATTTAAGTTAGTTCTCTTCTGCTATGTCTATTAGGTGTTGTCTGGTGAAGTTAATAAATTTATGTTCTCTAGGGGTTCGCCTTTTCCCCCCGAGTTTTGACCATGAACCCTTCATTTTGAACGGTGTTTAATATCGGGTAGAATTACGGTCGTATTTGTGAAATTTACAGACACCTGAAAGGGGATACGAGGAATATAGAGTGAAAGGGCAAACTTTTATGTTTGGATATTGCTTCAGAGATTTTAGACTAGACGAATACCACTTAAAACTGCATTTACTCTAGTTTTCACATCTATTAACAAGAAACTGGAATCCAGAAAAATGAATGCGTGGAAATATTAGTCTTTACTGAATCTATTAGAAGATAAATTAAAAAGATTCGTGACACTGATACTGACATTCTTGATGAATTGTGAGATGACGATTTTTCACAGGATATGTAAAACAAAGAATTTGAGGCTTATGAAGGATACGTTTAGCATATTTGTAAGTTGCAAAACCATAGTGAAGAGAATTACTCCAAAATCGGAAGTTCAAACACCGCAAATTGTGAGAACATAAAATTATGAAGTTAAACAGTGAAATTACTAGAATTATTGAAAAGGTAATTTGATGGAAATCCTCTTGATTTGCTCAGTTTTTGATATACTTTTGTGAAAATACATGGAGATTCGAAATGATATGACCATAGAAATTTGTGTATTTAAATCAAGCAATGGTTTCGAAATCAAAAGCACGGGATATAGTTGATAATTTTTCTACGATTACAGATGGCAATTGTAATTATACAGATGGCAATCCCGCTGTCCCTCACTCACTGCGACTGCTTTAACTCTTCTAAAGCAGTATAGCATTTGAAAAACAGTTTCGGTCATGAAGATATTTTAATTCAAGTTTATGCCAGAGATCCTGTGTATTTAGTTTTTAAACAACAACAGCCAAGGTAAAGAATTTCATATACCATTTAATTTATGAAAGCTTGGAAACAAAACTAGGTTCACTGGAATCACTTGGAGCCACAGAAGATAAATATGCCAGCATTTTATTTCCGTTTGTCAAATCATGTCTACCTTATGATTTGCGGATTTGGGAAATGGAGCGGAATTAGTACAATGTAAGAATGAACTGAAATCCATTCTTGAAATTTTGAAAAATTAAGTATTATCTGTTGACTCGCGAAACATGTTGGCTCGTACTTGTTTTGGTTTTGATTGAGCAAAGAAACGTTTTAAAGATAATAGATCTGATGAATTAAGAGTTACTGAGTGAATAATTTAATTATTGGTAATATTTTTAAAGGTAAATTATCTTCTACGAAATACAAGGAATATTGTTTCTTTGCGATAAATCGCATTCATCGGAGAAATGTTTTAAAGTTTGTTCTCTCTCTTACGAAGAGAAAAAATAATATTGTATAAGAAAGGGAGAATACTTTGTTGAAGACGAAATCTTATTCTTCGTAGTTGTAGGGCTATAGTTAAATGTATTATTTGCAATAGAAGTCTTATTTAGAAATTTTATGTCAAAATAACAAAACCGATAATCCGGTGTCAGAAAATAAGAAACCAGAAGCAGAGGGAATTCAATTCTTATAATGTTTTGAGTAGTCAGATTTTAAAAGTTCTGGAACTCTGTTACAGCTATAATTGTGCGTGTCAAAAATGGTAACGGAAAAAATGGTGCAAGCTGTCATTGACTCTGGCTGAGAAACAAAATTATTTAATTGAAGATATTATCAACTTTTTAAGATGTGATAATTGAAGGGGGAGATCGAGTTTTTTTCATAAGTCATTTAAGGGTGTTGAGACAAAAGAATAATTACTTCCCTTACATCAAGTAAATTTAAGTTGAGACAATAATGAGAATATATACTGCTGTTTGTAGAAAATGCAACACCATGAAAGAATCATCAGAATCAAATGAAATTTAATGCAGAAACGACTTGTACTGATACAAATAAATGATGAAATTTTCAAAACAAAAGAAACAAATTAAGCGTCCGAAATCAGTATTTGGTGCAGCCACCATGCGCTGCAATAAGTGCTGCTATACGACGTGGCATGGAGTCAAACAGATGTTGAATATCTGCTTGAGGAAGAGAATTCCATATCGCTTGTATGCGCAACCAAAGTTCGTCTTTGGAAACTGCAGGACGCGGATCACGAGCGAGACGCCGACCAACCATATCCCACACGTGCTCAATAGGCGACATATCCGGTGAATAAGCAGGCCAAGGAAGAAGTTGCATGCGTTGTGCTGAACAGAAGTCTCGAACAGTCCGCGCAACATGTGGGCGTGCATTATCCTGCTGAAAGATAGCTCCAGGGATGCCTTGAAGGAAAGGAACGACTTCGGGCTGTAGCACTTCACGGACGTACCTGTTGCTATTGAGATTACCCTCAATTCGTATCAAATTGGATCGTCCATGATACGAAATCGCACCCCAGACCATAACTCCGGGTGTTCGACCACTATGTCGTTCAATAATACACTCAGGAAGGCAGCGTTGACCGGCATAACGTCTAACACGAACACGGCCATCATGGGTCCACAAATTGAAGCGTGATTCATCTGAAAAGACAACTTGGTGCCAATCAGCTCGCCTGTCTCTGTGCTCAAGAGCCCACTGCCGACGCAGCCGTCGATGATTCGCCGTGAGGGGAATCCTGTATAAAGGCACCCTTGCACGCAATCTACGGCGCAGCAGACGACGACGAATTGACGAAGCCGACAATTGTACACCTGTAGCAGTAGACCAACGTGCTGCCAGCTGCCTGGAGGAAGCTGTGCGATCATTCACCGCCATGCGGAGCAGGTGTCGATCATCGCGCTCTGACGTCACCTTCTGTCGTCCAGTGCCTGTTTTTCGAGTTGTTCGGTGCTCGTCGGTCCACTGCTTCCAAACTCGCATCACTGTGGAACTGTTCCGCTGCATACGAGCTGCTATTGCGCGATAGGAAAATCCTCCTTCTCGAAGGCCGATTATCCTCCCTCGTTCAAACTCCGTAAGTTGCTTGAATTTCTTATTCTTCCGTCGTGGAGGCATACTCAGGTCTCACTAAACGTTTGCCACTAACAAATAATCATAGACTTTTTTCAACGTCCCGCTACAGCACTTTATTTATACGCTTTCAGCATCAATTCAGAGGGCGCTGCGCGCGCCACGCACGCGCGATGGCTCTGAAACTTTATTAATTTGCATAATATCCTATAATTGACATTTGCTGCGAATTTCATTTGATTCTGATGATTCCTTCATTTGTTGCATTTTCTACAAACAGCAGTTTAGTTGTCAGATTTTTTATTTAAATGAGTTTGCTATATGTTCAGGTGTGAAGAGTGTACCCAAGGGCCCTTGGTTATCTGAACTAAATAATTTGGTTTCAAAGATTTTGATTTAGAAATTAGTTCCTATGAAATAGGGAATGGTATTAAATAGTTGACAGACACCGATATTACGGAAAAACTTTTGACTAAGAATATTAAAATTCTGAAATTTGGTCCAGTTGCCTTACAGACACATTTGGACATTAAAGGGCAGGATTCTCGAAAATAAATATGACGATTGAGATTCACAAACGGAATAAATGAACTGCACTACTAATAAGTGAAAGTTTTGCACTTAATGTGTGGAAATTACATGTTTTAAACATTACTGACCCTGTAGAGTCTAAAACAAAATTTTAGAGACATGAGCAAACAATGCATTTCTTAGAGGACACAATTACTAGAAATCCGGAGGGAAGGTAGGAAGTTATATTACCTTATGTTTTAATCTATTCTTGTCTCCCTAGTAACAGAACTTTAGCTTGGAAGTTACTCGTTAGTACTAGCAGAAAAGTGAATGATCAAATTAAGACAGGATTATGGAAAGGTATTCGATTCATGGATATGGAAAAAAATCATAGAAAGAATGAGTGGCGATAAGAATTCCCAGGATCCTTACATTCCACTTAGACCTATATTCAAAGAATCGAATGATACTAATAAAGTAAGACTAGTTTTAAATGCATCTCCCCGTATCAAAGAGCATCCGTCCTTAAATGATTGTTTCGATAAGGGTCCAAACCCGATATAATTAATACTACCTCTATTGAGAATTGTTTTCTCAATAGAGGTGGTTATGACTAATTTAGCTATATGACTAATTTCTGACATAGGGAAGGGATTTTTACAGATTAAAATAAAGGAGATGGATCGTGATTATCTGAGATTTTTGTGGGAAAATAAAGGGGGGAAAACTGAAATTTATAGGCATAATAATGTTGTTTTTGGAGTTAACTGTAGTCCTTTCTTATTGGCTACAGCACTTAAACACATCATAAGTAATTATCCTGAACACCTTTCAGCTACAGACAATATTTTGAAGGCATTGTTTTATGTGGACAATTGTGTTTGTAGTTTTGGTACAGTTGAAGAAGTGAATAAATTTATTTTGGAATCGAAATCATTACCATCAATAGCCAAATTCAAATTGTCCAGTGGAAACAAACCACTTAGAATCAAATGATACTGCTCGCTTTACCCATAAACATCTTTTGTTGAGAGAAACTGCTCAAGAATGTCCTCCTTATTATGTACCACTTACAGTTCATCACACTTTAATTGAGCCTGGTTTTTCATCATCATCATCGTCGTGTTTTCTTTAATTTATCAGTTTAAAACCTGTCTGACTGACTTGGTGGGAGAAAGCCCCCATCTTAACTTATTTGCTTTTCTTTTAAAATAAATTGGCCTTTTATACCATATTTGTAATTTTAACCTTTCATCGTTTTTATCACCTCGTAATTTTCTCATATTTTTAAATTAATATAGTTTTAATGATTTTAACAAATTTTTAAGCAGCATAGCCTGCTTATTGTTTTGCGCCAAAAAACTCATCTGTCACTCACTCACTAACTCAAATGATTATGCAGCTATCTTGGGACTAAACTGGGACATAAAAATAGACATGTGCAAAATTAATTCGTATGGGGAAGAGCAAATTATAGCAACTAAACGGGCTCCTTTCTCATCTGCACATAAAGATTTTGATCCCAACGGATTCACTTCTCCTGTGACCCTGCTTCCAAAACTGATCTACAAGAATGCTGGAAGTTAAAGTGGGATAGCGATCTTCCCGAACACCTTGCTGAACAGTTTTAAAAATGGAACAACGAGATGCATCTAATTTTTGTTTTAAGATTCCCAGATGGTTTAATTTAGGTAAATTTGTAAGGAAGACGTTGGTTTTCATGTGTTCTGTGATGCATCGAAGTTTGCATATGTCACTTGCGTCTTTGTACGAATCAAAATGGATGATTTTGTGAAAATTAGTTTCATTGGATCAAGTACCAGAATAGCTCCATTCTGGAATATTTCTATACCTCATCCGGAACTTTTGGCATGTTGTATTGGAGCCAGATACGGAAGTAAAACTGTCGTTGATATATGAATTCAGAATGCAATTATTTTTTGGAGTGATTCAATGACGGCCCAGAGTCAGATAAGACGTGATATTAATTGGGGTTCTCTCGCCTGTAACCGAGTGCAAGATATAAGAATTTTGGTGTAGATATATGAGTGGCGTTACATTGCGAGAAAATTCAATGCGGCTGATCTCCCGTCAAAAAGATGTTCTCCTGAGCAGTTTCTAAAATTGAAATAAGTAGAGGGACCAGTATGGCTTAGAAAATCAGTAGCAAGTCGGCCACAGAGTGACGAATCACCTGATAAATTAGAGATTAACTCTGAAGAATGAAAGACATCTGTAATAGTCCTTACTAAGAATGCAGAACATGAAAAATATTAGATATTTTTCTGCGCACAAAAATAATATGGCTTATAACATGGGTATATCCATTCATGAACAATTCTAGGAAGAAAAATACCTTTAAAGAACTTTTTCTTATATGCCATGAGATAGAGAATTCCAAAAGATTTCTCTGATTCAAAAGAAGCATTCTGCAAATTTAATGAAGATCAAATCCGGTCTCTGAGACCAATTGTCTATATATTTGGAATAATTAGAGTAAAAACCGAAGTCATGTATCGAGAAGATATAGAAGATTAATTGTATTGTACTCCTGAGCTGTGTACCGAGCGGTGCACATGGAACTCATTACATCCCTGTCTAGCAAGGCGTTTCTCCAGTTATTGTGGCGTTTTATAGCCAGAAGAGAAAGGTCAACGAAGATTTAGTCTGAAAATGGTGCAAATTTTGTCGGGGTAGATAAATCTTTTGTGGAGTTAGACTATAATCAAGTAACTACCTCTACAACTCTCCGCAGAAATCGTTGGATGCTTAACCCTCCTACAGCAGCAGGGTGGGGAGGTTAGTGAGAGCGACTGAACCAAATGTTGAAAATAACTTGAAGAAAAGTTCTGGAAAGAGCCTCACACACACACACACTAACATTTGAAGAATTTATCAGCCTTCTTTGCAATTATGAACAGATAATAAATGCGAGACCCCTTACATATGTAAAAGAAGACATAGACAGTTTGACCCTATTGACATCGGCTATGTTCTTGCCAGAAACAAAGTCTTCAGATGTTCAAGATAATCAAATGATGGTAGCAAGTGAGAAGTCATCTTCGTGATAGATTCAGTCTAGAATATCTTGGTCAGTTGCAACAAAGGATTTTACATGGAGCGGAAGTCAAAACCCTAGCTGTTTGTATTTTGCTATTGGAGAGTGACGGTTAGAAACACATCTACTGGTCATTGGCTCAAATATTGGAATTAACTTCTGTAAAAAACGGCCGAAACAGGGTAGCACGCCTAAAGACTCATTTTGGTGAATTGCTACGACCAATATTGAGACTGTTTAATTTAAAGATTGACAAGCCTTGGAAAATTGTACTTCGTACAAAATGTGGAAGAAACATTGTTCCTGATAGGTTGTATTACGATCGAAAGTTTCATTTTTGGTATTTTGATTGATAACTATTAGTTTAATGTTTATTACATTATGTATCGATTCATTGAATATTTTTCATGTTTGTGATTAGTTATTATTTGTTCTTAAGTTTACTTCAGTAAACTCAGGATGGGAGGATATCAGGAATGAAGTTTTTGCTGGATATAATATTTTCTTTTGTATGTCAAAAAGTCACTGGAATGTCTTAAGCAAAGGGAGTAACGGTGATGGCTCAGTGTATGCTGAGAAGTCGAGAAGAGAATTTAAGTCAGTTCTGTTCTGCTCCGTCTACTACGCGTTGTTTGTATTAATAAACTTATATTCTGTGAGGATTCGACTCTCTTCTTGAGTTTTGAATACGATTCCTTCATTTTAGGACAATTCATAGCATCGGGTAGAAATTACCATAGTATTACTGAAAAATGTCTGGAATCCTGAAAATGTCTTGTTCTCGAATAATTGGCTCAAAAAATGACTTATCTTAGTGAGATTTATTTGTAACTTGTCTTAATGGATCCATATGTAATACACAAAGACAGACAACTGGGGCAAATTTCGTATATCAGTAGTTTCGTCCAGTTGTAGAGAAACTGTTTCATTCGGTAACGCTCTAGACCATTTGATTTCGGTTAATGGGGACATTTTATTAATACTGTAATTTATTATGTTTATTCGAAATTGTAATCTTCCGACTTTCTCTAAATTACTTTCATCAAATGGAACTTAAATTGCATCCTTTCAATGCTGGGAGCACTAAAATTTCACCCATCCTGGCAGGCTATCCATTTTTTTTATAATTAGATAATGTTTTGTCCTAATGTAACATTACAATTCACTTAGAGGCATACTTTCATTTTAAAGTATTTAATTGCAAATAACGCGTTCAGGCGTGGCATTATTCACATCTAGACCACTGTTAAATCTTGTTTGGTGCATCATAGCCATGTCTGGCTCTTGCAACAATAAACTTTATTTTCTCACTTGACCCTTCTTTTCGACCAATCGTTTTTCATTGTCTTAGCGTCTAGATCATAGATTTACCTTGTTTGGCGCAGTATAGCCACATCTGGCTCTTGCGCCAATAAACTTCCTTATCCCTCACTCACATGCGTGGCATTATATTTTGTCAGAATCATACTTCCTTACTCCATTTCTCCGTTTCGGTCTCCTTATATGTTAGCTTGAAGCTTCGCTTCCGTCAGCATTCGGTGCTTCTTTCCATCACCCATTCATCTCTGATACAAATGCGTTAAAATGGAGAGAAAAAAACAACAAAAAATAAACACTATGAGTAACGCAAATGATAGTGAACCGCTTAGAAATTATTGCGTAAGCAAACTGAAATGAACATTCACATTGAAAAAGGTTTTGATTAGATGGGTGGGGTCTGAGATACGACATAGAAACACAACCGTAAGCATAACTTTACTGACAGGTAAAACTGGCGAAGCGACAGATGTATCGTGTTCATATAGCTGATTCTTTACATAGGTAATGCGCATGTTGTAAAGACATTTGTTTTATTTCTTCAATTATTTGTTTACTTATTGGGCTATTTCTTATCATGTTGCTACCAAGTGATTTGTGTTGCTACTTTGTGTCGTATTACTAACATAAAATTACTATCATAAAATCTTACGGCCCTCATCATAAATATGGAAAATGCGGAAAGATATATATACATTCAAAGTCTTCTTGCAACCCACCAAAAATTGACTTACGATACTCTGGTTTGTTATGACCATAGTTTTACATTCTATAAGCCGTAATTGGAAAATTCCTCCGAATTTACACTACGTAATTTATTTTTACCTGTAATTATAAGCTCCAATAAATTGTATAAAATTAGTTTTAACATACAGGTAATATAAATATGTAAATATAGAAAGAAACACTTGTGTCTCTTTTGTAATTTGCAAAGAAGTAATATTTTTAAATTTTCAAAAAAAAAAAAAAAAACACGTTTATTTAATCAGGGCTATGAAAAACTCATAAAAAATATGATTTCTCTTGTCGAGGAAAAAATTGATATTTTTCAATTTGCAATTTTGTTTTATTATGAAAACACTGATTAAAGTGTCATTATATTTCTAAGAGTATAATGGGTTTTAGGCACTTGAATAATTATTCATCGTGAAACTCATATTCAAACATAGTGAAAAAAATGATATATGAAACAGAGAAAATGCTTAGAATTTGAGTCATTTTTTAAATATGGTGTTGGTTTTATCAATATATATATAATATACAGACAGACAGACAGACATAGAAAGAAAGAGAGAGAGAATCTGTGTGTATTTGTCATTCAGACATCAGATTACAGTATTTTATATCATTCCTTCCGTAAAATGCCTCTCAGAGTTCTGTTAGTGATGGAGTTGGAAGAAATTGTTCTCTCATTTGTCGTTAAAGGTATTCTCTTTTAATTACAATAATGTTATTGTCTTGGGATTGAGGTGTCCCTATGACAATCGTTTCATTTCATCTGCATTAAATTAATTTGTGATGCAGCATACACCTGGAGCATTACGCACTGGAAACAAGGACACTCACCTGCGAAGTTATTCAGCATCTTAGGAGGAACATCATCATGAAGCATATTCAAATAAGTTTCTGGACCCTTCGGAATGACTATCGATCCTCATTCTTAAGATTATTTTTCTCCACCATGAGAGATCTGATTTTACAGCTTGAACCAAGAAATTAGGATCGATTACCTCTGTGGGATGTTTGCAAACATCCTATGGAAGATAATAAAGTGAAATACGATAAGGTAAACCAAAATTACAGCTTTTTAATCATCAAGGTTCCAGTTAATTATTCTCTGTACCAATGTATGAGATTTTGGTAATGATCTGGTAGGGAGGAACTTGTGTTTTACAACGCGGTCATACAAATCTAACCATACCAGTTCAAAGAATTAAAAGGATTGAGAATAAAGGAGCTAAAAGTTCGCTCATATATATTTATTATTATATAAAAAAAGCACCTTTCAACAAATTTTAGTATTATCATACATTTTTTAATATATTTAAACAACTGTTTCAATATGAACCGAATAATAATACTTCTACAAATAATTTGTTTAATCTTTATTATTTTAATTTGAACTTGTCTCACACACAATATCAAAGAGTATTTAAAGACTTTGATACAATAAAATTATATTCAATTATTCTTTCAGAGTCCAAGGAGGGAAAAAAAACTAGAAATTATAATTTTAAATTTTACTTTTTCACAATCAACCTAGAAATATCTGTATAATAGCTACATTATCATGGAATGTTTTAAATTAATTAATATTTCTTCAAAAAGAGAATTATATTGCTTGCCCGAATCACATGTATGTGAAAAAGTATTAGGCATATTATGCTTTTTTAAACAGGTACACCTATTAATTTATAGGTAAAATCTTATCATAAACAAAGGAATACAGATAGTTATTAAGAATACTAATAATTGTTTACTGATATGTGAAGATACACTGATATGTGATTACCTTCATTCTAAAGAGAAAATTCCATTTTTGTAAATAATTAATCAACAATGAAAATGTTTAAAATTGGGGAATTTGTAGCAAATTTATGCTTCGAATGTTCTGAATGAATCATTTTTAGACATGTATGATTATTATGATGATGATGACCATTTTATTGATAATATTTTAACCTTGAGTTTGGCACAATATGTCCCATGAGGATTCAATGTTATAAATTTCAACCAAACATTGGCACGTCCACGTATGGGACGTACGAAATTGTCACACAGGCGTTTTTTTTCTGGGAGAGACTTCTCCAATGTGTGGCTGTTGTGTTTGACCTTTTACTGTGAGACATATTTAATTTAATGCTCTAATAACTCTATTCGTTTGAATCATTTTAATTCCTATGCACTTCCTTTAAATGACTTAATATAAGAAAATCTTTGACAAAATTTACTTCAATTTTTAAGTGACATTGGGTTTACCTAATACTTATAATTTTATTAAAAATTATTGTGTGCTCTATCTTTAGTTTTTTAAAATTTATTTTATTTTGAACTGCATTTTGTAATATTTTGACTTAGTGTTTGGCACATGATATTCCAAGAAGAACTCCGTGTCAAAAATATGATTCAGCCAAACGTATACTTATGAAACTGACATATAATTATTTGCCATTGCTTCTTTTAATATAATTAATTAATTTCGTATGTCTGTTCCCGTTTACCTCTTTCTCATGATTAGAACATTTCATATACTATTTACATTGATATTCTTATACCATTCTTGTATGATTTTATTATTTGAGGAAATAATTGAACAAATGTTATTTTTGAGGCTTTACTATTTACCCTATTTATTTTAATTGTATTCAGTGAGAATTGTGAAAGCGGAAATGAAGATTCCATTCGGCCTTCTTAAAATTCTGCATGGCAAGTCCTTAAAACTATAGCAAAGTATTAGTGATTCATTATTGGTATTCTACTGAAAACAAAATCTTACGAGCAAATGAATTTTCTGTTATAGCTTTGAAGTGATGCTCAAAGAGACAGCTCTTTAAAATTCTCTTTTGGGACAAAGAGCAGCGTTTTGCTTCCTTTGACTAATCAGAATTTCTTTACAAAGAAAATTTCCATAATCTTTCGCGTTTCCGTCCTTAAAATTCAGCTTTTATTGCTGTGAATAATTATTAGTTAAACGTGACTCACGTTTAATGTTCACACAACATAATTTCAGTTAATGTGGACATAAATATCCAAGACTCTGTTACATCCGATGTTTCAAATTCATATCAGCCGCCATATTCGTTCTGATAAAGACTTCAATTATACGTTTGAAGTCTCGAATCATTTTACTGGAATACTACATGAATTTTTATGATTACTTTTATTTGTATGTTATCTTTGCGAATATTTAAATTCAGGCCATTAGCAATACAATCTTTATAATAGAACTATTTTTAATAATGCTTATAATTATTACAAATAATTCTATCACTACTTCCTCAATACAAATGTAATAAGCAAAAAACAATTAATTATATTTTTATTATTTGTATACATGTTTATATTATAGAATTTTTGAAATATTTAAGAAATAATTCATTGAAAATAAAAGATTGACTTCAAACTGATTCAAGTTAAATTGGATTTGTGATATAGTAAATAAATGTTATAGTTTGTGTATGTAATTCAAAAATGGAGTGAGAACTCATGTAATATGAATAGTGCATTCATATGAAATCAACACAGCCAATAGATTGGGAACCTAAATTTTAAGCGTTTCTTTACCATAATTTATTCTTAATAAGTATCAAAGATTCTGAAATCTACAAGATCGTATACATCGTTATCAACATATGTGGTGATCTAGCTAGAAGCAATATATATTTTTATACCTTTTCACTACGAGGAATATATACTTACCTTTTAAGGTATTGCTTTTTTTCCATGTCCTCCCTCATAGTTTTGGAAAAAATCTTACATTCAGCAGCTACTTTCAACTTCGAGGTAACCCTCTTTAAGTCATTTTGTATTGAGATCTTGAGTGATATTTGCTTCTATATTTGAAATATCTACTTATAGATAATCAATGCATTTTCGCAAATTATATCTTTATAAACTTTTACTATCAATACTTCAAAAATCAATAGAACTCTCAATATTTTTTTTTCATAAACTTACATGATTTTCCTATCATTTCCACTTTCCAAAATTTAAAATAAATTAACAACTCAGATGTTGGACTACTCGTGATGAGGCAAGAGTAGAGTATTGGAAAACAATCGTTACAACTCTTCATTATCTATTGAGCAAATAAGAGTTACTAACATACATTTTTACAAACAATAACTTGTATACTTCATTGTTCTGTGACTATGCTTCGGTCCTTTAAATTAAATATGCTAAAATTTGTTGTTTCTTACAAATTTTCGAGCAGAGTGTAAATCGATTTGCGAGTCATTTTTAAATATTTAAAAACAAATCCATTTTAATGTTCTTGTTTTTGTATATGATCCAGACATTTTCATTTCAGAATATGCTAATAACGTTAGAACATGTTTAAATATTAGAGAGGTGGAAAATTACTTGAGGAAACAGTTGAGAAAAATAGACTGTTCCCTCTAAATAAAAATTTATGCTTAGGAAATTTGGTCAATTATTTTAAAATTCACTATTCTTAATTTTCACACTTATTAAACAAGCTTTATTTTCAGTGTTGAAGAATTATTGATAAATAACCAGTAACTACTGGCCAATTATTTTGATATTTGATTATATTAGACGGTTTTGGTAAATTGTATTGGGTGATTTTGGTTATTTTAAATTTTGATTAATGAACGGATTGATGACAGTCATGTGTTTAGAAAACAACTTCACCATACCCATTTTACATTAAAAATGTCATAAGAGACCATTACATTCTTCCTCCCATATGCAATCTTTCTTGAGTTTTATGTATTGAATGTACTGATTTCTTAGAATTGTATTTACATTTATATTCAATCCAAGATGCGTACTATATTTCATTTTCACGAAATGAAGATGCAGTGGTCACAATACTAAATGAAATGTCATATGTCAGATCTGCTTTTCTGTGTGGCTCAAGAAATTAATGTTAACCATCCATTTCCGCTACAGGGTCTGAGAAACTCCATCAGTGGAGGCAAATAATGAATGGGAAATGGGAATATATTACGCTTTCTTGAGAGAGAAACGCTTAATCGAGAGCATCTTACTCTAATTCTCGGAGCTTTTCTGAAAGGAAAATGTCTCATGAATCAATTGTTGATTTTTTTGAGATTCATTTTGACCATATTCACCTCGGACATATTTTTATCCCATTATTTTTTATTACTCTAACAGAAAATGGAATATATTCGAGACATGTATATGTATTTATGCTCAATACAGTTTGTCAGATTTGCGTACATGCTTTTGTTTGTTTTCATCAAAATAATTTTTTAGATATGCTTAAAATAAATTCAAAACCTATCAAATTAACGTGACCGTATTAAATTAACTCTCCATTATTATAAGCGTAACATCCACAACACAAGAGAAATAAAAATGACAACATATTTCCCTTTTTCTTAATTTGGATTTTAATAATATTAATCATAATATCATTTCAAATAGAAGGGCAACTATTACGCTCGGTTGAAATTCTAAGTATATGGTGCATTACAAATTTTAAATACACAAATATAAAGACAAAATACATGCAACATCCCATTCAAGTAATAGCAATTCAGATATCAGTATTTCCTTGAGCCCTATTTTTTATAGTATTGTCTCATATCACAGAAATGTTGGGTTTAATAATTTTCAGCTACTGCCCAACAAGGCGAGAATTATACTCGATGTTTATGATCATATTATATGCTGTATTTAACGCAAAACAGACTGATTTTGTTATCTTCAGTGGAAGCATGCATCGAATTCCTCGATTTACTTATGTCACAGAGTAACATTTAAAAGTGATAAAAATTGAAGTATGTAAATTTTTTATTAATAAAATTATTTTGAATATATTTGCTGCATATTATTTAAATTTCTAGAAGTTGTTAAGAAGTCGTATAGAAGCTCTTGCTAATTCAATACTTTAATATATTACAATTCGTATGTAAAAAAAAAACTATTAGCTTTGATTGAACAATCATAAAAATAAAGAAGTATGAACGTTTTTATGAATACTATTTTAAATTGTAGACAATGAAGTTCTTCAATAATCTCCTCATCTTCATCAGGAGTTTGTTGCTACATACTCTTCATTTTCTGTAATATAAAATAACCACCTTTTATTTCTCGCTTGCGATTTTATTTTTTAATTAAAAGCTCTGTTTTTGGTGCAATGACATCTTAATAACTGTAAAAAGTATAAATGATGTTGAAATATCAAGTAATTTTTATGTGACGCTTTAGAGATACAGTACATTTAATCTCACCAAACCATGAAATTCCACGTAGTTATTTTGATGACAATTCCTGTTTCTCACGTTTGTTCCCCCCAAAGGCTTAAGTACGATTTCTTAAATATATGTGAGTAAATTAAATGTGTAGTGTAGATTTTGTTAAAATAGAGAAGACTTTTAGGATAAAGATCGATAACTATTAACGGCTTTCTACGTTTGTTGACTTCATTGTTAACTGTTGATAGCTGATCTTTCGCACCTATAGATATAGCCTTTAGAATGATACAATAGTATATGACGTCAAGAACCACGAGATAAAATTAACTACACATAAAATAATTCTAGGGTTCGTCCTTTTTGATATTTTGATATGAAAACAGAAATTAATAGGAATCCTTATTAAAATAAATTAGATTGAAGTAAATAAATAAAAATTAAACTGAAGCAAATTGAATTTGTAAGATAAGATAATTTATCAAACATTTGTTAGAATCTGTATATGAGCTCATTGAAATACTCCATACCAAGTACATACCGATTAACAAACTGTACTAACTATTTCTCTCTTAAAAGTCAAGACTTCATATCCTCGAAAACATTCAAATACTAATTCCATGTGATATTGCCATGAGTAATATTACAGTCACTTCTATGTCAAATGTAAGTGACCCTAAGTAGCTTGACCTACATATGAACATATGAATGAAATAGGACAGAGTAATTTTGCTTGGCGCATTTTTCTCCTTTTGTTTTATTTTTTTAATGACAGTAGTATAACAACCTCATATGCTCCTTTCATCCGTTTTCATCCGTCTCAAATACCCGAACCTTTGAATAACCATCTATGTGTTGGATACCGATTCAAAATCTTTCAATTAAGTTAGGCTTGAAAACTAAAATTTTACTTTATATTATAAGCAACAACGGAAATTTCTACTATGCTCGTATCAGTTAGCTTACGTACAATTAACTATATCTCAATTTGATTTAAATAAATGTGTTTATGCTACTAGATTTACGAACATGTAAAAATTAATCATAGCTAATTTATTACTATTCAGGAATAGACATTTCTTAAAATTAGTAATATTCTGTCGAAATCAGTAAGATACTATTTCTATTAGCAAATGAAACATAAAGCGATCATTTAACATTTTTATTAATAAAAAAGTACCATTTTATTTGTTTAGTCTTAAATTAAAGATATTATACCAATTTGTAACTTTTATTAGTTAACAAAGAAACAAAATCTTAAAAATAGAAGAAAGGTCAGATTAGAAAATTTAGAAAAAGGAACAGAGTTCAAACAAAATGTACTGATAAAAATTAAATTTCACTAATTTTCTTATAGAATATACATAAGGATATACAAGTTTTAAGGATATAACTTTTAATTTTTTATATTGTAACTAAAATTAGAATATTTCTTAGTGTCAAATAATATATGCATTTCCTTATGAGTTTTATTTATGGAAGAGTATAGCTTAATATTTCCCATACCAAAACTATTCTGTTACAGAAAGTGGGGGTAGATCATTACTTCCACTTCTTAAGTTAACAAGAGTGTGAATGCGAATTTAGGAAAAGCCACCCGTAATGAAACCCTAAAATATTCAATCACCCGTACAATCATCTTCTTACCATATCAAAAGTTAGCTTAATGAATGTTCTGTGTGAGTGAGTTTACTTGGCAGCACAGATTAAAGTACATTCAGGTGAAATGAATGCCCGGCACCCCAAATATCAAGCCGGTCTTACTTTAAGCACTGCCAGGGCTAGATATTAACATTTTAGAACTGTAATGATTACTTGCTGGGATATGGAAATTTGAATAGAATTGCTCTGCACAAATCCTTTTAATAAATTTTTGGGCTAAGATATTTATTCAACCGTGATATCAATGTGTGGCTTTGTCTTAGCAGTTATGCAAAGTTTTTACTGAGTTTTAAGGCCTGTCTGAATTTAAATGTTATTTAATAATAGTTTCAGTTTCAAAATGCAAATTAAGATCTCTGATTTCCAGACTCTTTGATTTATTGGACAGTTTAAATTGGCTACTTGACGTACTTTAACGCTCTTCAAATAGAATAAGTAATGTAGGGTGTAAGTGTGTGCGTAAATTAGAAGAAAATTGTGAATAATTGTATTTTTGGAATTTTAATACATTACCTATGACAAAAAGTTTGAAAAGAAGTTTTAGTAATTGATAAATATTTTAAATGGTTGCAAAGATTTTACATAAAATTTTAAATAAAATTTGTTGTTAACAAGTATTAAAGTAATCGATGTAAAATTATGCTATAGAAACCATTCTCTAAAGATTTTAATTCATTAAATAAGATAATTACTGTCTTTATAATTTTTAATAAATTTCTACTTAAGAGCTCATGACCATAATACGAGAAAAAAATATTCAACGAAGAAAAAAATGGATATTAATTGTATGGGAAAAACATTTCTGCACAAAAGTTCTTCAATTAACTGTAATCTAGTCCGTGATTTATTTTTTTAAAAATAGTATTTATGTTATCTAGAAAAACTTTCTCATTCTTACATGAAAATGTAAAGTTATTTTTTCATTATTTACCATCTAAAAATTAGTATCTTAATATTTATATTATAATTAAAACAATCATTTTAAGGTGTTACCAAATTGTATTCTTTCAGATTTAGATAAATATATTTATAATCAAATTCTCGCCTCAAATTCCTATAAAAAATCCAAGTATTTCCCCAATAACACAATTTATTCAACTACGTAGAATAAAGCACGCTGCATGTGGAAATGAGAAGCTATGTCAATGTAATCAATTATATCTAAGAAAATATTGGTTATGCGACCATTCCAAGCGAATCAACCGCTTCCAAATATTAACATCGATATCATTCCGTACATAAGCTGCATAGAGTGATTTATCATTACCTAGTGCTACCAGTTTTCAAACTTCAACAAAATAGAAATTATAATAGTAATAAAATAATAACTAATGACGTGCTCTCCACATAACGTATTCGAGTCTTCACGGATTAATTTCTGAAAACGTTTTTGGAAATTTGGACTTAGTCACATAGGAATAACTTAGAGATTTCAGATTCATAAGTAATTTGTAAATATTATTTATGTAAAAATCGGTTACATTTCAGCGTTTTATAACGTTTTTTCATCACAAAACATCATATAGTTATTTTCTGCTTATATTTACTTATTGTCATGTTTCTAATTCCAGTTACTTATACTGAATTGTATATATTTCTGAATTATATTGAATTGTATATATGTCTAAATTATATTGAATTGTTAATAGTATATCTCTACATAGATTAGTATATATTTTTAGTTTTATATTTATACACTTATTTAGGAAGATGAATATAAAAGTACTCAAACCCAAAACTGAATCTGTAAGAGTTTTAGAATTAAGATATTCTTCCTTTCAATATTTAGGAACTGTAGTCTTCACTAGAAGAAATATATTTAAAGAGAACTGATATTTTTAGTCAAGCGTCAAATGAGTTACATAATCAGTCACCTTCTGCGTTTATTGGAAGCAAATAGCCTCGAAATATTTTGCTTCAATTTTCAAAATGCATGGCTGAACATCTAAGAGAATAATAGCGAAAAAAATTTTTAATAGGGAAAGAAGAATGGAAACTCTTGAAAGTCAAACATGACTAACATTAAGTAAACATGCTTTGATATGTTAAGGTAAACTTCCCTAAGTAATAAAAATAATGAAACGTTGGAAGAATATAATGTCAACAAATTAAGATTTCTATAAGAATGTACATATATATATATAAACATTTTTTATTAGAATCGAATGAATCACGAAAACATGACTTTAAATTAAACTGTTATAATCCCTGAAATTATACAAGTCTTGCAATCTTGTTTTTAAAGAGTAATTTCTGTTTCATTATAATGTTTAAAGAACTTAGATTCATTTAAAAATGTCTTGTTCTAAAATAAGATCTTTAAGGGAGTAATTATGTGTATTTCCATAACATACAAATACAAAAGAAAAGATATTGTTCTCAAGGGCTCATATTGCAAAATTTATTAGACTAACAACGAACATACTGGCAGTCAAATAAGCTCCTTCAATGGTACCATTTGAGGGCAAAGTAAATAAAGTATTTATATATAACTACGACTTTCACTTGTTACAAAAAATTAATACGATATGTAGCTAATATTTTAAAAACAAATTCATAATATAGCTACTTTTTAATCGTAATTTCATAAGCCACTATGTGACCTTAATATTTATTAATAATAGGAACCTGCAGCATGATTATCTTTGAAGATATTTATGTTGTGCCTAATTTAATTTTTAAAAAAAGAAAAATTTCCTATACGATTTAAATTTTTATGCGCAATAAATAAATATATGTAACTAAAATATCAAAGGAGCTTCTGTTATAATATTTTCAGGTCATATTTTTAAGAAGGTATATTATCCTAAAATGATCCAATTATCGAAAACATTACTAATATTTAAACTGCATAACATTTCTAAATATATTTACAAAAATTCATTGCTTTATCTATACTAATTAGTGCGTTATTTTAAAAATTCTTTAGCAGTCTGCCATATAATTACATTCACTGACAAAACAAAAGTTACTTTTTCTCAATCTATTTTTTCATGAATATCATATAATTAAAATAAAGTTTTTTAAACTTTTCTGGCTGTTTTGTATAATATGTTCAAGATTTCTGTGCACAGAATACAAATTTAGTTAAACAATTATGTTTTTTTAAGATAAACAAAAAGTTTACTTCTTTACTAGTTTTTTTAGTGTCTAATCGAAAGAAATTTGCAAAATTAAAACTAACTCCTGTACAACTAATCCGATGCACAAAATTGTGATAAATATGAATAAAACACCAAGAAAATTTTTTTTAACACAGACACGTATTAAAATTTCTAGAAGTAGTAGGAATTTTAAAAAATTGTAATAATCTGGAAAAATTTGAAATTTTAAATAACTATTTATTTAAAAAAGAGGATTTCCCCCTTGAATGCCTATTATATGCTTATATATATATATATATATATTATAAACATTTTCTCATAAGTGACAAATTTATAAGGAAATCACAGGGGTACTGTGGGTCCATTAATAATATGAATAGATTTTTATTTTGTATTTTAACAAGAGTTTCTTCTTACATATAATCGAATTCAGCATTATTTGTAATTTTTATTTATTTTTATAATTTAAAGAATAAAATGGTGTTTTTAAATTGCAAAACTATACTACCTATCTCTACGCTAAGCTGAAGAATGAAAACTTTTTAATGGCTTTATTCCAAGCGTTATTGTATTTTATTTCTCTTGTGTTTATTATACGTACGTTTAATAATATGCAATTTTTCCTTTTAAAACGCTCACTTAGTATACTTCTAAGATAAATTTAAAAAAAGACAAAAACGTGTGTGTGTGAATTTGTTAATCAGAAATTTTTAAAAATTTAAATTTTCCCTCAATTGAAATAGAGAAAATTATCTTAGAATGAACTTGAAGAATGCGTTTTGAGGAGGAATAGGTAAAAAACCTTCTTCACAAATTATCAGGAATGGAAATATTAAATAAATGCTGTGCTACATGGTTAGATAAGAAATGATCATAAAATGAACTTTTTCAAAGATGATCATTTTATATATTTAATGTTTCTTTAGGTTGATTTATTTTTATAGTTCTAACATGAATATCATTACATTCAATTACAGCAAAACCTTTACTCTATCTTTTTGTGATATGTAACAAAATATGACTGTGAGATATGTAGAACTATAAATTAAAATTTCTAGTCGATTCCACTTTACGTAAAGGCCAAGGTTGCAGAAGGTTATGGCCGCAGCCGGCGTTGGCTCCGTCCAGTCATGAGTTCGAGACTTGTTACCATTAAAGACCCGTCGTGTAGATGGGTTGATGCACGGGAAATTTGTCCATGCTCCAAGTTTTCCCTTTTCCGTGATGAGGAGAGGGAGGTGCCAGGTTAGGTGTCGTTCTCGTCATTTGAACGAGGAAAAAAATTACGAGGTCTATCGTTATTAGTCTTCATGTGGATTCTAATTGCTACTTTAACAAGCAATCAGTTAACTTTGTTTCGAATTTACAGAATGGTAGTCTTGATTTGATAATTGAATTGAATACATATTTATTGTGTTATTTTCTTTATTTTTTTTTGTTTCCATACATTGGATAATATCTGATATCATATTACTTATTTGCAAATATTATTCTTAAATTAAGAACTTTAATTATGAGGCGAAACCTATGTAGATTTAATTTGGTTTTATTTCCTAACGAAAATTAATACAATTTTAAAAAAGTCGTGATAGCTTTGTCGTCATGGTAGCCGACTCGCAGCCGACAGTTTTCGTTAAGCTGTTAGTTCGATCCCTGATGCCACTAAAGACCCACTGCATAGCCGGGGCTGATGCACGTGAAATCTGTCGGAGCTCAAAGTAATTCCGTTGGAGTGGAGTGGAAATTAGGAGAGGTAGGTGTCGTGTCAGGTGTCCTCCTTCTCTCTTGTCCAATGTTTAAAGAAACGATCCCTCCTTCGATAGCTCTCGTGTTGCTTCTAGTGCAACGTTGATGGAACCAACCAAAATTTTTTCTTAAAAAAAAAAAAAAAAACGATTGAAATGAAAAATTACATCGGATCAGAGAGCCAAGCATTCGATACTCCGTTTAGTCATTCTCTGTGGGAATTTCCAGATATTCTGAGTTGCGTAGCATCGTTTTTTCAATCTCAGTATTGTAATTTAAGTATTTTTAACTGACAATTATGGATTTTTCTACTCTTTTCTTTAAAAAAATGTAAGCAATTAAAATATAAGAAATGGTCGCTGAGAAAGGAAATAATAAATTTGAAGGAAATGAATAAAAATAGCAAATGCATTTATTGTGAATGTATGCAGTTTTGGAACGTTTTGACTGCAAATATTTTTTAAGTTTTACTCCTAACCTTAAGGCATTTATGAAAACGAATTTAGAATAAGTACCATGACCTATATAATTCCATGTATTTGCCATTTATTATTAAACATATTTTTGTTCTGTCTTTTGGATTGTTAATTTACATATACGTTTTATAAAACTTAAAATTGTTTTTTTCCCTCGAAATAAGTACAAAGTTAAATTCTTTTTCAAGTTAATATTATGCTTATAAAAAGAAGAAAAATGTATTGAGAAATTTTTTTTTTGCTTCAGTTATGAGTTGATATCATAATTGAGTCCTTTATAAGAATAATGACTTCAAATGTAATTGATATATAGGACGTGGTTTGCTCTATACAAGTGAACATTTTGTGGCAATGTTTGTTGGAAAATCATTTGCAATCCTGTGATAAAGACACTACTATGTGATAATCATATTGTTTTCAGAGTGTTTTTTCCCCACGAAAGTGTTTTTTTAACTAAAAATCGTTAGATAAGTGTTTTTGAAAGATTTAATTTTTTTTAACTGAACAGCTTTTTAAATGCGGCTAGGCTATACAAGAGAGAGGATATTAAAAAAATATTTATTTTTAATTTCAGGAAAAATAAAACCTTAGTAATATGTTATAAAATGTTTACCTTTAAAATTAAAATAATATTTCCTCTTTTCTTTTCTGAAAAGAATAGAATCAATTTGCGGTATTTTTTGTCTCCATTTTGAAGTATTCTTAATTAATATAGATACTAGATTTTTATTTATACAATTTATTCAATATTTGAGTTGCGAACATGATTTATCTTTAAGCAATCTTGCTTTAAAAGAAATTATACGTTAGTTTCTTTTATTCTATAACTATTTCTATTGTTTCTATCGTCTAGTTCAAATACATATAGTATGGCGCAGCATAGGCACATTTGACTCTTTTGTGTCATAAAGTTCAACTTTCACTCACTTGTTCTCGTCTCTGCGGGCATCAGTGGATTCACTACCCTCGTGATAGGATTTATTTCGAATTCGAAACAAATCATATCACGTACATATGTCCCCCAATATGTTCCTCATTTTTCGAGTATGAATTCGATGCCATACTAGTCCAGTGGTCATAGTCGTAAGCTTGCGGTGGGGTTCGAAACCTGATATAACTAAAGTATCCATCGTATAGCACGGTTGATGCGCGTTAAATATTTCGAAGCTCTACGATGACGTGGTGAGGATGTTCGGGCGTGGATGATCAAATGTCTAAGTCACTTGACTAATGTTTAGAATCATGAGGTCCGTCGCTGATTGTCCTCGCGTAACTTTTAAGTGCGATGTTAGAAAGTAAAATATCAGAAGGGGAATTTATTTTCAAACGTCCATTTATCTTCTTTCTTTACCTTTAATTTACTATTTTATTCCCATTGATTATGTGTGAGGGAGCACGTAAATTTTCTGTGAGAAAAATATTTCGATTTGATTTTGAGTTATATGATATTTAGTTGAATTTTATAGGTTTTAAATGTCGCTACGTATGGAAATATAATATAAGTGTAAAAAAAATCTGCATATTTTACAACATTGTTTTGTTAGATATTGTCACATTTAATGAGCAAATTCTGTTAATACTCATAGTAAATAACATTTGTGGCTTTCTTAAAGCAAAAAACTCAAATTTGGTGCTTATAATTGATTCCTAAAGTTTTTTATTTTAATGAACGAATATTTACCAACTTTCTCTAGGAAAAATCTATCCGCATGGTTTTATTTCCCATGGTGAGGAAACAAAAGGTCTTTCCTTTTTAGAAAGACTTAATCAACTCCAGGGGACATGGAGAGAGGTTTTCTCAGCATCCACTTGGAACGGCGCGACATATCTTACCCCAACCACTCACTTATCATGACAAAGGGTAGAGAAAATATATATGAGAACTATTTCCTGACAAAGTGAATTACGTCTTTGATTGTATTTTTGTTTTTTGTCTTAGAGTTATTAGACTTCTTCCAGGTGATATTTAAGTGTGTTATCAAGTAATCTGTAAAGATTATTATATGAATAATTAATTATGTTCATTAACGGATATTGTATTTATCATTATTACAGGCACAAGTAACTATGTTACTTGTTGCATTGAGTCCTATTAAAATTTGATTATATCCTATCTAGATTATGAATAGGCATTTGTAACTTATGAGACGAAAGTGCATTATAAAATCTACTAATTTGGCTGTAAGTAATAATTAAATAGTTCTATAATTTTTGTTAATCCATATTTCTGTTGTGTAAACTGGGCTGTCGAGCAAATCAATGGAATATTTCTAAAGCCCAAATATTTTAAAGGATTTGGAAAATAAAAGCGAAGAAAGCAATGTAATAAGTCATTTAAATATGAATGACTTTAAAGAAATTAAAATGTAAAATATGTTTACGAAGATAACAAGATTTTCTTTTATTACTGTTTTGTATGTTTGAAATTTTGATTATATAATTATAAATATAATTGACTATATAATTTGTCTTTCAAATTATTTTTTTATTCTTTTCATGATGATATATATTTTTTCTTCCTGATTTTATATAAAAATCCTGCATGAAAATTTTAAAAGTCAGAATAATATTTTTTTTTTTAGATTTTCAAAATTAACGATATGATATTTTAAAAAATCATGTAATTAGGAGCAAATTTGAGATCATAATATTATTTATACCTATATATAAGTGTGTGTTGTGTTGACGTTAGAAACATAACTGATTTTGGTAATTTTGTGAGAAAAATATCTATATTTGCAAAGACTTTTTATTTTTTAACATTGAAATTTCTCGATTAGGAATACGGAACAGCATAGATATTACTTTGACAAAAACAAATTCTTAAAAAATCTGTATGAAGGAAAATATCTAACTCAATACTTTTCATTGGGTAGAATTTTGTGAATCAATATTTTTAAAAGCACCATGAAGATATTTTGCTTTTGAAAAATCATAAGAATTATGATTACGAATGGACAACATTTATTTATGTTTAAATTGTTGATAAATGCAAAATTGTACTTTAAATGCATAAACTAATACGCAAATACTTCAAAACGATTATAATAAATTTTTGATAGTAGTAGAAAGTATGAAAAAAAAAATAACTTTCTATATAGAAAGCATTAATACAAATGAGGTAGTCAGATGCATCAAGATGCATTTTTCTTCAACTTGTACATTTTTTGTATCACAGAATGGCAGCGGTAGCCTAGTGGGTATGGTGACTGACTTGCGGCCGGCATTTCGAGTCGTGAGCTGAATTCATGATGCCACTTAAGACCCGCCGTGTAACGGGGCTGATGCACGTTAAATCCATTGAGATTCCAAGTCCTCATATGGGTATGATGTGGATATTTTGAGAGGTAAGGTTCCAGCTCGGGTGTCATCTTTATCACCTGACCAAGGCTGAAAGTTTCGTGATCCGTAGCTTCTTAATGCGACGTGTATCTTCTTATTGCGACATTAATAAGCAATCACAATAATAAACTATCAAAAAGATCAAATTCCCGTAAACTAATCAAGCAAATGCTTTATTTAAGATTCAACATAACCAATTAATACGACGCCTCCCGTGCACAACGTAATTTTGAGGAAATCCCTAATTTTTCTACGTATTCAATGTGTTCGAAGTCAAAGCCCTGAACCGAGTTGAATGGGCGCTTAATCATTTCGGTATGTCGCCAGCGGAACGGGATGACTTTCTCTTTCAAGTGACTTTTCTTTCTATTCTTGGTGACAAGGTGCTCTTTTATAAAAAGTCTTGTGTGCCAATTTTGAATTTCTTACTCTTCATACCCACTGTTACCAGTGTAACTCTTCTGATCTTCTCATTGGCATGCAATAAGACGCCACTTCTGTGAAATCACGCTTAGGCAGTCTATTGCTCCTGTCACCTTCGAATAAACCCTCGATTTTTAAAATTGTTTGATCTTAAGTATCAGAACTCTGTCATAGATTTGCGCTAACTAATACCATTTGGCCATGTGTTGCTAGATTATACATTAACTTAAAATTTAAATCAAAAACCAAACACTAATTATTCATTAAAGTTAAAAAGAAAGAACATCTCAATTTCACAACAAATAATGGCATCATATAAAGTCAAAATTTGTATATTTATTTCTAAAAAGGGGTTTTATTTTCTTTTGAAAATTTATCTTGTTCTTTTTATCACTAAATTAGTCTTAGTTATACATTTCGAGTACAAATTAATTAAATCCATGTGAAATGTTTATTCTTTGATTAGTGTTGTGTATTTAAATCATTTTTTTTTATTTTCTTAAGTTATAATTTACTTTTCTATTTTGAAATGGTCTTTGACAAATCATGCACGTTTATTAGAAATATTTTTTTTCCAAATAAATAAAAGTATAATTTAGGAACTACCTTACACCTTAATCTGAAAAGTACAAATGTTTTTAACTGTGAAATTATTTCACGAATATCATCAAACACTTTTTCTCTTGATTACAAAAACACTGTTAAAACATAATGTTCGGTGATGCTTCCATATCTTCTCCAAACAGGTTTAATTAATTTTGAATGTAATTTTTCTCCAAACCTGGACCATTTCCTTCAGACTAAATGTTCAACTAATAGAATATAAGATATTTTTATTAATGTGAATTAATGTTTAAATATTGTTCTTTCATTAAAATTAACGTCAAACAATTATTTCGCTAAGAAATCAAAACTGCTATTCCACTAAAGAATACGATAACTTCATTTATAGATGAAATTGGCTCATTAAATACAGCAGTTAAATTCTAAAGAATACAATCTACTAATTAAAGAATTATTCTATGTTTAAAATAAATATTATTTAAGCATCTTAGTTATCCTCATACAAACATTACTTCAAACGTTCTGATGTATATTATGTTGGTGATTCTTAATTCATTCTGATTGCTTTAAGAGTTTACTTTGAAATAAAGAGTTTAAGTATTTTCCGTTACACACACACACACACAGACAGACAAACACAAACACACGCACGCACGCACACATGCATGCACGCATATGTATATATTATAAAATGTAAACTTCAATGGAAGCGTAAAAATGGCATTAGGAATCATAGTTGTAATGTGAACGTCAGTCCAGAAAAAAGTATATTGATTGTTTTTGAAGAGAGAGAGACAATAAATATATAACAGAGGGATTATTATAAGGCGATAATAGAGAATACCAAAGACGTAGCTTTGCCTTATTTAGTTACAGCGGAAGAAAGAGAATTTTACTTTGTGTCGAATTTATTTGGAGGGATTTCTTTATATCATGTGGTATTGGTTGAAAGGATTTTCCAGGGACTTGAGCTGCTGACGCAGAATCCAGTAGGGAATATTCCTACAGCTATGCGATAGTAAGATTCGTGGGATTGTGGATCCCTTATGTAAAATTTGTTGCAGATTGGAAGAAAATCTAAGATCTTTAATCTACTCTAATTGATGACTGCAAAATAAGCAAGTTAAAATTGTTTTGCTCCTGTCTGGTTCATTAACATTTCAAGGAATCTCTAAGACAAAAACCATGAAATCACTGGTTCATTAGTAGGGTGATCCAGATAGCTCTGTCTTTACATTTAAATTTGGTATATAACTTCAAAAATGTCAAAGAAGTTTTTAGAACATTTAACTCATTCTTTTTAGCTGCAAGATCATTGCCTGTTAAGCTATGGTTTCTGAGAGAAGAGAAGCCTTTATCTGGAGGCCGCTATAATGCGGTGAATTGCGTCACTAAAGCATTGTTTATGTACAATATATGGTGTGGTTTCCTAAACAGCTTTGAATGCGAAGAAACGACATCACTGGTTTTCAAAGACAATACTTTGGTGACGTCATCCACCGTAATATTATGGCCGCTAGATAATGGCACCGGGTTTTTATGAAACCGTAGCTTAAGGTCTACATTAAGGATTGCAATACCAGTAAATTAGATAACTGATTAACTCATCAGATAACTAGATAACTGATTTCATCGATATCTAATTAAGTTATCCATGAAAAAGTAACTTTTATGTACTGATCAAAATAGAATTATATACAACATGATATTCTACTTGAGGCACTGAAAGAATTTTAAAAAAATTAATTAGATTGTTAAAAAAGACCTAGAGTATTTTTAATAGGAAAATATAAAGAGGAAACAATTACAAGTTGTATCTACATATGCGATTCTTTATTAATTATTAAGCTAAGTAATATTGAATGTACAACATCAGTGTGGCGGAATTATCAGGATCAAAAATCAGATCACAATTAAGGTAACTCAATTTTGAACAGTAATATTCCTTACGTGCTTATTTTTTATACCTTTTTTGACACATATATTATTTATTTAATTACATTTTTATAATTTTCATGGTGAAAATTATTCAAGAGTATTTTTTAATCGTAATTTGTTATAAAACTGCTTTATTTTATGTATACATATTGTTCTCATATACTTAACGTGACAATACGCAAATATCAAATAAAATGGATTAATATCAGTAATTTTTATTTTATATTTAATGATTTAAAGAACTCCCTATATTTTACCAATACATCTGTTTTGTTTGAAATTTTAACCGAATTACACGTATTAGAAAAATTCAGCAAATTTGCAATTTCTAGACTAAAAGAAAATATCCACAGTAGTCAATCTCTAGGAACAAAATAAAGCAGTTTCAACTCATTTAAGAAATCCACTCCTGTACAATCCTTCACTCTGGGACAATTAGATAAACGTGAAATAGAGCTATGAAAGACAGGAAAAAGATCCGAAATTTTATTCTTGTCAGGGATTGATAATACCGAAATGAAAACACATCTACGGTAGTTTAATTTCGATGTCCAAAAAATTAAGAAAATCGGTAAATTTTTAAACCAAAACCGTGAATATTTTTTAATAATGGGTGTACTTTTTCCTAAATTCGATTTTATTAAAAGTTTTATCTGATATT
The DNA here is from genome assembly GCA_019974015.1 of Nephila pilipes. Classification (NCBI taxonomy): domain Eukaryota; kingdom Metazoa; phylum Arthropoda; class Arachnida; order Araneae; family Nephilidae; genus Nephila; species Nephila pilipes. Next base: position 64,702 of record BMAW01019498.1, on the reverse strand, counting down.
GATGATATATTACAAAGCATACTGATAGTTTTAAATTTTAATTTTAAATATTTCTGTTATGAGGATTTATCACCTAAGAATTCATCACTTTTTAATTCATTTTTAGTTTTCCTTATTCAAATATTTAAAATTGAAATAAAGTAAATTACAACTGTAATGTTTAAAAACACTTTAAATAAAAATAATTTTTAAGTTTAAGACAGTTGTACGAAAAGGGGTTGATAGAAAGATGACTTTGACGACCATGAAACTTTTTTCTGGGAACAAATATATATGTAGTATTTTCTAATGATAGCTATAAGTGAAGGCTGAAAATAAAACACATATAATATACGATATTGTGTGGCAGAATACAATTAATTCTTTAAGAACTTTTACATTATTCGTGGCGCCGAACCCAAACGACATTCGCTACCATCAGCAAAACTATCGAGAAAGAAATTGGAGCTGAAAGAAAATAATTTTTTTAGGAAAAAAAAGGGAAAGTTGTGTGTCTTATATAAGGGGAGGTTAGTTTAACTGGTATGTAATAACTTGGTTTCTGTGAAAGTTTTAATTTTAAATTTATTTTTTGAATTGAATTTTTAGAAAAGTTACAATTTTTAAACTGTAATAAATCTATATATTTTTCATTTATTGTTATAAGACTGATAGAATACAGTTCTTTATGGCCTGAACTAGGAGTTTTCCGATTTTTCCCATTTTAATGGATTAGAATAAAAAAAAACCTATTAATTAAAAACTTCGATTGATAATAACTCTCCAAATATTGTAAATTATAGTCCCACCCTTATAAATAAATCTTATTTATACATATACAAAATAACAATAATATAGAAGCAATTTTATAGAAATGAGTTGCTTTGAAAATATGTTATTTTTTTCCCTCATTTTTGCCGAAAAACTGTATTTAGAAGTATTGAATTGAATTAAAATTTTAAAAAATATATGAGTACATTCTTATTTATGTAACACTTAATATCAAAAATGTATTCATTTATACGTTTTTTTTTAAAATCTCGATTTCGAAAGCAGTCAGATAAACTACATAAGAATTACCTTAAGAGACATAAGGATGACATTAAATAATACAAGGATGCTATTAAGAGCTACGTTCCTTACAAAGTTTCAAGTAAGTACCAATGATTCTAACGGATCTAATTAGTGTGGGAAAACACCCACTGTAACTTATTTGCATTTTGAAAGTAATTGGGTTTTCTTATCATATTTAAGATTTTACCTTCTTTTTATTGTTTTTTTTTCTTAATCTGTATCTTTTTGTGCTTTATTTAATCTAGTTATAAGAAGACTAAAACTTGTGGAATCTTCGATGAGTGTTTGGGTGCAGCGTAGCTAGATTTGCTCTTGCTCCATAAACATACTTACTCTCTCTTACTCACTCTAGCGGGTTTAAAATCAGTTTTCTGACACATTTATTTTTTTTAGCCTTTATACTTGAATTCCTAAGAACTGACATAATTTTGTTTTTAATTTTTCACTCTGCTTTCAAAAAATTCTTTAACTTTTAACTAGGTTTTAATCATTTTATGAAACTTTAATTAATTTCTACATCATTTAATTTTTTCATTTACACTCTCCAAAATCTTTCTCTGGTAAAATGTCGTTCCAACAAATAAAACAGAAAATTTAACTCAAAAATATGTGCAAACAAGTTCTTTTACTGAATGTCACAGGTAATCTTGAATTTCGTAAACATGCTGGAATTTAGTAAAATATGTAACTATTTTCAGTAAGAAGATTAAACTTTTGAATCATCTGACAAAATTTTGATGTAGAAGAAATGAAACCTAGAATATTATTTTTCTTCATCTTAGAAATATCAGTTTTTTCTCCAGGTAGAAAAGAGCTTTTGTGGATCTGATTTGTAACAAAATCTAAACTCAATTTATACTGTATATTTGTTAATTTTATCTTTTCTGACAGGGAAAAAAAATGCAAATGATGTTGATTTCATATACTTTTCTATTAGTGATGTGCTTATATTCAAAAGAACTCATTGAGAAAGATTTTATAAATCATTTCTTATTCTTTCGAAAATGTCACATAGCAACATAGTAACTTGCTACTTTACAGAAATGCTTCTTTAATTATTACGAAAATAAATATATTGCTCCTTTGTAAGAATATTTTTAAGAAACTGATTCAAAACAACGTAAAATGTCTCTTTATGTACTCATTGTGGAAAGCAAATTCATCTTAGCGTATTTATAATTCAGTTATTTAAAAGTTTCATTCTTTGAAAAGTGAAAATGTTGGATGATGTCAATTATTTTATTTATATTATAAAATGGTGGATCAATTGCAAACGATCTAAAAAATTTACAAAAGATGTTTTCTAAAATACTGCTTACCAAAATTACACCAATATTGTTCCAATTTTTTTCTTCTTTTAAAATGCATTTGTTTTTTTTGTCAACGTATACGTATCGGTAGTTTTTAATTCCAGTATGACAAAAATAAGTCGAACAAATACGAAGCCTATTTTTCATCAATTCATTTTACTTATTTATTTGATGAAAGTCTTTCTTCACGAAACGCTTTCTTGAGAGGTCGAAACAAATGGTGGTACTGCAGATTATAAGGAGGATGTTCTAATTTTCTTCAGAGACGTTTCTTTAATTTTCTTATGCTTCACCAAAAAGTTTTGTGCTGTCCTAGAGAAGTAGATCATCAATCGTAATGGAACATCTTTGGGACTGCTTCAACCTTCTCGTAGAAGTCGAGTCTTCGCTGTAACTGCATAATCGTATACTCGGTCCAGAGTTATACTATTATATCGTGTTATACTATGATAAATATCATAGAATAACACGATCACCCAAGAAGAAAATGTACAAAGCGATCACGAAACAGTAGCTAGAAATTTTCCAACAAATAATGAAATTTTTGTTTTCAGTTCAACCGTTTTACTTCTTGTACACCATTCCATAATGGACCATTTTGTTTCAGGAATGTTTCTGATTTTATTAATAATTAACATAAATGTGCAATGTCTCCCTATTAACTCTTCAGCCATCTTAAATTACATACTTAAAATCTTCAACTTATATTCTAAGCACAGATACATCAAATTAAATCAATTAAATCAGTCACAGATTATGATTCTAATAATTTATTTATGCAATACAAGGAAATTATCTTAATTAGTTGATGCCTCAAAACGTTTAGTAACAAGTTTGACCTCAACATGTTAAATAACTGATTTTACTTAAATAGTAATTATCAAGCTTACCCCGATACTCTGGACCGAGTATACGATTATGCAGGTACAGCGAAGACTCGACTTCTACGAGGTAGAAACGGATTTTTGTTCCAGCAATATCAGATTAAATTTTACACGCGTACTTTTTAATTCCTTCTCGTTCCTGATTCATCTAATGATTTTAACATACCTTATAGACCCGTCTTTGACTATCAATCCTTTAATCAAACCAATTTGCTTCAATAGCATTTCATTTTATTGGGGCAAATTTTTTTTTGTTTTCCGTAACTGAATTTTTAAGATATCGCCAACAGAAGAAAGTGAATAGCTTAAAATATTAAAATTTCCACATAAGAATACATCTATTTCTGCTTCATAGGAATTCAAAAGTCTTCGAAAAATTTCTGTCCTTTTTTATTTCTATTCAAAATTTGAAGCATCAACCTGCAAAGTCGCAATACTTACCTAGTAATGAATAGAGCCCTTCCATAAATTATTTCACTTTTGTTACTAATTTTGTAAACAGTTATTCGTTGGTCATCAAGAAAGTAAAAAAAAAGTGTCGAAATTTCATTACAGTTAGATTTGTTCTCGAGCCACGATTAAGAGCCAAATTTTAGTTTCTTCGCAGTCATTTAATTCAAATCAAGAAATGCGTTCTCTGAAAATGGCGTAATAAGATACATAGAAATAAGTCATATCAAAATAATTTATAACGGAAACCCATTACAGGTTATTGGAAACTTAAAATTAATACAAGTTAAATGAGTTTGTGTCGACCTATACTGAATCTCAGAAATAAATAAATTTTGGACTTAAATCAGACTTATATAAAAACTGCATTCTTAAAGTATTGAGTTGTGATTGATACAGTTAATAAAAAGAATTTCGTGATAGAACTGGTATTGGATATATAGATTTGTATGTATTTAAATTTAGGTTTTATTGAACATAATGCATAGTTCATAAAATAAAATCGTAGACTAAAAATTATTTTTCTAACAGAAAAAAAATTAATTAATATATTTTGGATTATTTTATCCATCATCACTGTCAAATACTTGCATCCCAAACTTTTATTTCTTATTGGCCGAAATTCCCCTTCACTTAGCAATTTTTTTTCTTCAATTTTAAAAATAGTTTCATTTTTATAATTTACCAAAACCTTTTTATAAGAAGCTAATGAATTTCGAAATTTTCTATTATATTTTACACTGCTTGTCAATGAAGGATGATTTTGAGTTCAGATTCGTTAGCCCAATCCAGATTTTTTTTTTTACACCATAATTGAAGTTTCAAATGGATTCTTGGTATTTGTTCTTTCGAGACGGACTCAATAATTATTTCCAGCAATTCCTCCTCATTTTAAAACATCTTCCAGAAAAGTAGTTCTTCGATATCTTCATAATTTAAATCTGCAAATTCGTTGCTCCTCAAAGCAGGTGTAATACGTACTTATTTCTGTTAGTGGTGTAGAAACTTCTTTTTCTTTTTGAACCATTTGAGTTAAAAGGAGCCTTCAAAGTGCGTTAAGTATTAATGGCTTAATTTCTACACAAGTTAATGAGACAGTTCGAATGTAATACAAAACAGAAAATTCGTTCCTAACTTAAATAAAAGTTTTATCTTCATCCTTTTCTAATCTGTTGAAAATGGCGTGAAAAAATTGGCACTTGTAGAACATTTTGAAAGTTTGGAGGACTGTTTGGTCCTACGGGTTTATCAATGGAATGCAGTTAAGAGGAAGAAAAATATTTTTCAAGTTTAGATGATATAACTCTTTTTTTTTACCTCTAACGTCATCAAGCTTCAGCAAAACTTTGAAACTAGAGGTTTTTTTCAATCATACAGCTTTCCACTCGCGGAATAAGGTAATTTTAAAATTAATACATAGTTCTTTAGTTATCCACGCTTTCTTATTAGCTCACCAAAATAGAGGCAACTCATATACTTTGATATTTTTGAAGAATGGAGGAGTTGAAGACCAATTTACTTTCATAGGTTTTATTAATCAAATTTCTGATAGATTACTACACATATGGAGATCGATAAGTAGTTTAGAAGCTTTAAATGATGAAGTCTGCCTCTCATTTTTTGAAATGAAGGTAAAAGGAGGAAGTTTTTTCCAGTACAATTCTGTTTTGTCAACAGTAAGAATCTGAGCATGTGCATATGCCTCTTTATCGATAATTTGAAGGAACTTCTTATTTTCTTAATTTATTGGCAATCTCAGCATCGACTGAGACTTGTTCTCCTTGAAATTTGATATTCTGTAAATATAACCATTTTTTAGCTTTTGTAATCATGCTGTACTTGCTTATAAATATGTTGCAGCATAGCTCAGAAGAAGAATGGCCAATCCCTTCAAAATGCTCATAGATTTTAAATACTTGCGGTTTGATAGGATTTTTACACATATGTATCATTTTGACTTAACAATCTTCCAACCATATTACAGGTCGCTACGTTTTAACCATATGAATATGCTGTGTACGAAAATAATGCTTCGCAACTGATGGCCACCATGTACAATAGTTTTTCTTATATTTTTCTCATTTTTCTATAACACCCTGGCATTTCCGCTCTAAAACTCTGCTGTCACTCACATTCTTTAAAATCCGAATTGCAGATTCATCCAAATTTAAAGACTTTGCAACAGACGGCATTTTCTTCATCCTTCGAATGATTTAAAAGTTTGATTTTCACCAAAAGAGACATATATTTTCTTTTCAACTGTTTTCTGCTTCTATTTATTTCAGCCATTTTGTAAACATATGAATAATATTTTTTCCAAATAAATATCATGACAAATAAAAACAAATTTGCTTTGACGCTTTTATAATGTTGTACAATTCCGAAAACGTAAATTAAACAATTCTAAAGAACTTTATTGCACACGTCTCTGTTAAAGAGGTTCTAAATGGGAAGAGATTAAAAAACAGAGAGATTAATACTTTTTTTATTGTTAGCTTATTCTTAGGAAAGTTCCCTGATGTCTGAAGTTAATTAACAGGAGAATATCCCATAAATGTCAACTACAAAACTTAGCACATTAAATTAGTGCATCTATAGATAAATTTTTCTAGACATTTGTGTTGTTGGAATGTTCTAGTACGAAAAACGAGTAATAAGTAGATCATGTTATAGAAGAGCTATCATAATTTTCGCTCAACATTGTATGGAATTCGCCTTATAAAAGCATTGCATTGTAGGAAACTTGTCTGCATTTGACATTTTCGTCCATATTTAATAATTCGTTCGTTTCAGTATATATAATAACTGTTTCATCGTGCAACTGCAGCATAATTTCTGTGCTTTACTCAATACAATACACACACACAATACACACACACACACACATATATATATATATATATATATATATATATATATATATATATATATATATATATATATATATATATATATAGATAGATAGATAGATAGATAGATAGATAGATAGATAGATAGATAGATAGATAGATAGATAGAAACCACATGATAAAATTCCCTTGTACAGCTATTGAAAATTAATTTAATTCTTATGTGATCCACTTCCGTATAATTTTTCTTAAACATTATAAAAATTTATTTGTTATTTTTTCAAAAATTATAATTTATTTTTGTTATTTTTATGAAATAATATTATATTTGTTATACATTAGTAATTCTTTATAAAATAATTTTATTCTAACAGCATATGAAAGAATGAAATACATTTACGTTTAAATACGGAATAAAGAAAAAACAGGTATTTTTGACGTCATATAATATATTCCATTTGAAACATATTTTTTTTCTAAACTATTACATATCTTGCAAATGCTTTTATGAAGTAACTATTCTTCACCTTTTTTTTATTCTGGACTGATTTCGTTTTTTTGATGCCAGGATTTCCATGAAACATAATTTAATGGGATTTTTTGCTTCTTTTGAAGGTAAATGCATTTCGATTTCCTACAAAATTGCAGAATATTCTTTTTTATATAAAAAGTAAGAAAGTTTTATTTATTTTTTCAGTTTTTGTTAGAAAATGAATATACTTTCATACAAAACTCAATCTTGGATTTCAAAATATGTTATTAAATTTGATATAAATATTGAATGTAATGATTTTATTCTATTGACACAAAAATATCAACTGCTTTTTCTGTTACTTTTTACTGATGCAATTACTTTATGATTGAAAATGGCAGAATATATAATATACGTAGTCTCTTGTTGCAAGGCATTTGTCTCATGTATGTTTTTTAATCTAATAAATTTTTGGATTGCTCTTTCTCTGTTTTCAATGGTTATTTTTTAGTTGTTTCTATTTATCAATATTTTATTAGGTCTCTTTTTTGCATTGTCTTTTTTATTTGGTATTAGTTGAACTTTATAGAATGTCTTTGTATTTATATAACATTTTTCTGTAGGGAATGTTGAGCCTGTAAAATATGTTAAACCTGTTAATCTATCATAAACCAGATTCAGAATTTATGAATGTTGTATTTAATTTTTTTTTGTTCATTTCTCTCCTTTGTTTTCATGATTTTTCATAACTAAACTCGTACTTTTTTTCATAGTTTGAATTTTTCAGTCTTCCTCTTTCTGTCGTGTATTTATCTGATTTTGGCTCTCTTCTTTAATAGTTTAGTGGAGCAATTTTTTCTTCCTTCTCCTAAGGTTGTGTTATTAAATAATTGTTCATTTTTCTTTTACTTGTTTGTTAACTGCAAAATTTATATACAAATTTTCATCTAATATGAAAGAATTCTATTTAGCTTTATTTTTAGTTTGTATGATATTTTTAATTTATTTCAACTATTATATTATATTAATGAAATATTACTTCAATTATATATTTTTGAACCATCTACTAATTAACATTTGGGATTTTTTCTGATTCAATTGGTATTTAAATTTCCAATGCCTTTCCAGTCAAATGAAACGTGATTATTCAAATTAGATGAAGATAAGGAATGTAATGAATTTATTTCAATATAGACATGCTTATGCGAAATAGAATTGAAAGTAAGGGTGACAGTTGACAGTGAGTAGCCGATAAATACTTGTATAGTAGAAATTAGATTCATTCCAACTAACCTCAGCTCGTTGATAGCTGATCTTCTGTGACTTTAATCGGTTAGAATTAATTCCTAATTTGAGTAAGTGGGAACGGCGTTTGAACCTTCAGTAGTTGAGATGTAGCTCATTCGGCGCTATAGATTTGGTAATCTAGAATTCTATAGTTTAATTCTAAACTAGGATTCAGGCCCATTGAGGGTTGCAGAGAGCTGACTTATATAATCTAAAAAGTGATTTAATTAACTTTGTATCTTTTCTGGTGTCTTTTCATTTAAATATTGTGAATATTTTGATTATTCAGCAACGTTTTAAAACGTTTATAAAAATCAATAATGAGAGGGGGCGTAACATATGCTTGCTCAAAATGAGACTTCCATTTTTTTTCTTTTTGTAAATATTGTTTTATTTTCATTAGCTTACATAATTTTATCACGTACCATATATATATATATATATATGCGCACCCTTTAGGAATCTAAAAATGTTTATTGCATATCATTGCAAGCGGTAGGTGTTCTATAATTTGTATACTTTCATTTTTTTAGTTAAAGATAATTTTTGAGTTTATAATCTTTCAAATAGCTATTAAATACAACAAAAAAAAACTAAGAAAAAGTAAAAACTACTATAAAATAGGATGTATATGAAGGTGATTACCGATCATATACATTAATTACCTGAAGAAGCAAGAATAAATTACCTGAAGAGAAAAATAAATTGTGCCATCTGCTGTAGGAAAAAGGAAAAAAAAAAACCATTTGGACTGGAATACCTATCATAATCCGTTTGATTTCTAGACATACGGGTCGGTCTGACATGTATTTTATTTCTGTTGCCTTTAAGTCCGTCCTTTTTCCGAGACGGTGTATAGCTTAAGAATAATTTGAAAAAAGTGCACTGTGTGTAAAAGGAAAATGCCACAATTTTTTTCACGTACAAAAACAGTGTAATTACATTGAATTTCTGAGTTACAATAAATGTAAAGGTGACGAAAAAACGCAACATGAATATTATTGTACCCGCATAATATTTAACCTCATTGTGAAAACAAAGTGAATAATTTACACACATATTTCATCGCCTCTTGAAACTGACATCGAGTGAATTAAGAGCCTCTTACAAATTATCTATAACAGTAATTATATTCCATTTGATGAAACATATGAAAAATTTCCTCTAATTAATAACTCAGCATTAATTATTGGTTTCTAATTTGCTTCATACCCAAATATTGCTTTTAATTATACATACATATATAATCAAAAGTTAGAAACAAATATATATGTATATGTATATATATATATTGGTTGATGCTAACTTTTTCAAATAATCTTTTCATGTGTTAAGTTATTGATTTTTTTGGTCTATTTTGTATAATTATTCTTATAATGTAATTATTTGTAAGAATTTTACTATACCAACAGTTATTAATTTTAATTTTCTATCTTAAAATAAGAGTTTCCTTAAAATTTTAAAATATACTGTTATTTAAACACACGTGCAAATATCTTAGCTTAGAGTATATCTCTAATGTTCCGGGTTTTTTATTTCCAAAGTATGAGCAATTCAATACAAAATGAAGTAGTTTATTTACAACAATCATTAAGCAGACAAACAAATAATTCATTAGTTATGTAAGATCACCCCAGGTAATATTTACAACACAATTAAGATAAAATTCGTTAAGATTGACAATTTTGATGCAAATTGGTCGTGCTCTGTTTATTGGTGCGTAAAAAGGCTATGATGATAGTTTAATTACCGAACTCGAGACACGCCCTGCGTCCTCTGATGCTCAGCCATAGATTGCACACACGCTTACTGTTTTCTGGTTCATAACATATTACCATTTTACTGGTCGCATCATCCTCTAGCAGGGAGTTGAATCCAGTTCTATAAAAGTGTTCTGGGCATGAGCGCGCTCCGATTCTATATATGTGCGTTTCGTGAGTGTAATGCCATTTTTTGAGACTAACCGTAGATACTAATTTCTGTCTGAAGTATTTCAGAAGTACACAGTCCATTTTTATAGCTGAAGTCTTTGCCGTAGCGTGCCGCTAACAAAGCAGGAAATAAAATAAAAAAAACAAAAACGGCACTCCAAAAAAGAGGGCTGATACTTAACAGCCCCTCTAACCTCTTCCTCTAACCTCTAACCTCTTTTTTGATTTTTTTTACTTGTGCATTTCATTTTGTTTACTTATATATATAATGTTAATGAAAGTATTGGTAACTGAATTTTTATGAGGAGAATCAAAATAATAGATGTATTTATAACAAAATAAAAAACACTGCTAAATTTACGCTTTTTCATAAGAATCATTGTGTTATATAAATTCCTACTAATTTTGTATAGAATAATCTTTTTTTATTTATAAAAGTACTTTTTTATTACATAATTTTAAAAAAACATATTTTCCTAATATTTCCTATATTTTTAACATATTAACATATAACATATTTTCATATTATCATTAAAACATATTTTCCTATTATTTGGATATATATAATAATTTATATTTTTTATTAATTAGGATAGTGTAGTTAATAATTGGTTAAAAATATTTCATTGAATAAATCAACATTCTTTAATTATTTTGAATTTGAATCTGTATTTTCATCAGTATTAAATATTCCTTTGATATATTGTTTCCCAGTTGCGAGAAAATTTGAAACTTTTATCTATAAGTTGGAAATAAAAACTTATAAAAAAGGCAACAATAGTTTACTATTGTTGCCTTTTTTATAATTTTTTACGGGGAAAATGTCGAATATTTTATTTCCAAATAAATATACTTTACTAACATAGTAACTTTTTGGTTTTTGGAGATCTTATGAGGTTTTAAGAGGAATGTATAATTTAAGAATACAAATTAATCAAAAAATTATTTTGGACTTCACTTCTAAGAAATAACATTTAGAAATAGAGTGTATTACATGGTACTGATGAACTGATTATAGGATATGAAATAAAAGTGGTAGTAATTTTAAGAAGTAGCATATTATATCTTTATTATATAACATATAGTGTGGGTAAAAGTTTGATATCTTGTTTGGTTTTAATTTAGATTAGAAAAATCGTTAAATTATGCATTTTTATAGACATAAAATTCTTTAATGAACTTTAGCAGTTAATATAGATATTTATGTGAATACGCGTGTTTCAACTGGTCTTTTGAGAATTTTTAAGATAAAAGTATCTACACTTGTAATCTAGTTGGATTATTTACTTGAATGGTAAGAACAAAACTTTAAATAGAATATAAAATATACATAACAATTTAACATTGCATTACTATTAATTGACCAATAGTTGTGTATTTCTAGAATATTGGAAATTTTTACTCAAGACGCATACAGTTAAAAATAATGAAACAGAACGAAACGTGAACGATTAATTTCAAAGTGAATGTCTGAAACTATCTTTGTTTGAAAGAAGATTAACTTCTATGAGTCACAGTACACTTTACAACAGAACTCTTACAGTTATTTATTTTTAGCTATCCTCCTAGCCTTTTCAGGGGCTGTGGCAAACGTTTTATATCACATCTTTAGCAACCTAAAATTCTTTGCAAAATATGCTTTTAATCACTCATTTACAAAAAAATGGTAGCTTACAGCTTTTTTTTACTTAAATTAAGTGTCAGTACCATGCAGAATATTTATGAAAATTATTGCTTTGAATCAAAAGAAAGTTCCCAACAAGTGGTTATTTTATCCCTTGTAGAAATCTTTCTGAAATCAATTGAAAATTTTAAATTCATCAGCTACTCAATCTACATGTATGAAAAAAAAAACATTTAAATACTGCTAATTACTCAAAATAGAATTTATAAAGTATTGGTTTCATACTCTAAACTAAGTAGAATAATAATATTTATACAATCGCACACATAGATCAACAGATGACTAGTGAGCAACAAATAGCAGTACTGAAATTTACGATTCAGACTAATATGTGAGGGCTAATGTGTGAGACTAAAATGTGTGAGAGGTCATTAACATGTTTTCGAGTGCAGGTGTAGCAAAAAAAATCGGACTTATTCAACGAAAAAAGAAATTTAAAACAGGCATAGAAATTTATCAATGTGGTGAGTGCTTAACTAGCGAAAACAAACAAAAGCGAAGGGGGAAAAGAATTTCTCATAACTAAAACTATTGCAAAAAAAAAACAGTTTATGGAGGGACAGCCTTCGAAGGTGTGTAAAATAGAAAAGGCTAGAGACTGCAGATTAGAGACTTGTTGTCGTTGATGGACATGAGACTTGTTGGACGATAACAGACATAAAGTGTTGGCATGAGATAAGAATAGTTGATTAGCTGCCGGTATTAGGAGCTCATTGCTTCTAACGGCAATCTTTACCAAGGGATCTAAATAAACTGAGTTGTAAATCATTTTCGAATGGCAATCGTTGACAAAATATACAATCCAACAAAGAGCTACCCGCTTTGTAAGGAGAACCGAGCTCTAGAGAACCGTTTGGGTGCCAGATGTAAATCTTGAAAGAAGATATGATTTTTTTAACTATAAGAAATATAGGAATGCTGTTTTACCCTATATTAAACAGAAAGAGAGAGAAAGAATTGAGTATATATCCTATGAATAATTCAGAAACTCCTAGAGAGACCATACATCTAACACATTTTAGTTTTATCTAGCACTCGAAAAATTCATGTTTTCGTTTCTTCTCATGACTGTTTCAGATTTCGTACAATAGAATGCATATTTATTTCAGAAAAAATTGAATTTTATGTAAAGTAGCTTTATAATCTAATTTTAACTAAAGTTTTAAATATATATATTTCTAAAATATATCTTTAAAAGAGTGCCTACTCGGAGACTTTCGTTTCAGAAAAAAAATTCCTTTGTTTGAAATTCCCTTCAGATGGATCTGAGTAATCTTCAGAAACAAGTTAGGAAGGAATATCACTATGCTCTATGGCAGAGGTCTTTAGTCTGGGTTCTCGGAACCCTAGAGTTCCCAGGAACTTCGACAGAGGTTCCTCAAGAGATCAATATTTACTTAATCAAAGAGCCAAAGTCTTAAAAAAATTTTATTTTTCATAAAGGATCGAATTCTGAAAGGCTGTTTCCTTGTAAAAATGAATATAAATGAATATTTTACAGACAATATAAAAGCTTAAATTTCGTAAGAATCGCGTGCTTCAAATATTTAATCTAGATGCATTAGTCATATATTAGTATCCATTCTTTAGCTAAGGTAAAGAAATGCCCACTTATTTAACTATTTTCTAGGTATCAAATAAAATTGACGCCACTCTTTTAAAATTGAAATTACATATTACATTTTGAAAGTTAATATTTAATGCTTTCGTAATTTGCATAGTAATTTAGTAGACGGTAACGCTAATCCCAATAAAAATATAAAAATTAGTTTGATTCAACTCTAATCAGATCTACAAAAAGCATTTTTTGATTTTTTTTTTCTGTTAAAAAAATTATCTTAGATCCATAATTCTTTTGAAGTTTGTCACTTAGTACACCTAATAAAAGAAAGAGAATAATAAATTGATAGATCGACCGACACCCAATTGAAACTAAATTTTACTCAAGTTGATGTCATGCATTTTTGGATTGGCATTAGAAAAGAATATCCTGAAAATGCCAAAAGAGTTGTGATACATCTAATGTCATAAGTTTCAACCTATGCAAGCGAAAATTCTTTCTCTTAACTATATGCTTCTACAGAAACAAAATACAGAAAAAGATTGAGTGCTGAAGATAACATTAGGTTCGTTGTTGATTTCGATACTTAAAAATACTTTGCAATAAAAAACAGTCATGGCCAAATCATTACATTTTTTTTATTTTTATTAATTTGTTATGATTTATATTATTGTTGCTTTTGTTTATTATTCAAAGAATATATTTTAGAAAAAAAACTATTAGTAAATTTTTGATTTTCTATTTTTTCTTCTCTTTGATCAAGTAGTTCCTTCCTGAAAATGGTAAGCTCTAAAAGTTCCCAAATGTTTAAAAGATTGATTACCACTAGTCTATGTAATAAAAAAAATATGGCGTACTTTATTTACAATTGTATATGTATTTAAATTAAATTTGATTTATTAAGTTTATTATAAATAAACTTAATGAATTATAATTATTTAAGTTTAAAATGTAATCATTAAATTATAAAAATTATATATGTATAACAAAGAACTATACTGAAATTACTTGACATATTTTCACATAAATTATCATTCTTAGAAATAAATATACATCATAAAGTTCGAAAGTGCTTTGTGATCCTAATATTTCCCAAAATAACTAAATTAATACGATTTGTCATGAAAGAATTTATTATTTCTTTGAAGAATGATGAAATAGAGTATACAAATAAGATGTCCAACAGGGGCGGTGGTATATTATATATACCGGATATTAAAAATTAGGATATATAAATTAATTTTTCTGCTTAAATTTGTGTCCTTTTAACGTTATTAATGCATATTAGATGAATTTTAACTAAAATTTAATGTTTTTATATACCGCCTATCAAAGGATTAGGAACATTCGTGTAACGTTAATTGAATTGAGAATTTCTTGCGAATGAATCGTAACTGATGTGAATTGGAATAGAAGTAATCAGAGAGAAGTGAATTAAATTGTGAAGAATAGTGAATAATATAGATTTGACAGTATTTATAATTTGCGAAGAGTTCAAGTAGAAGATCAGTGGGAAGAGAAAGCTTCAAAAGCTTTGACTCAGCGATTAGTTTGAAATGATTATAGGTGAATAGATATCTATTCGAATATCGATTACACTTTTAGTTCTGTTTCGGAATCAGGTAGTTTATCGGTGAAACAAAGCTGCAATTCATAATATTATTCGTTTAGTTTCGGACGCATGTTTGAGCCTTTTCCACACATATAATAATATATTGACTGAATAAAATCAGTTTCATTTTCTTCTTTTTTTAGCTTTTTAATGAACGACTGCTGATTTGGGACTAGTGATGGGACAATTAAATGAGATACTTGTGTGTTACAACTTCTTCTATTTTCTGACAAAAATATGGCAACTGAACATATACGATAGTTTACTGATAATAATTTTGGTATTAAACGTTATCAGTTGCAAAAAGATGCATTGATGGGAAAACTGTCATCATAACTTTATTTTCAATAAGATATCAATTTTATGATTTTTTTCCCTTCCTTTTTCAATGTTTGCTTTAAAAGTTCAGTAACGAAATGATATAATTTTCAATATCGTAAAACTGAATTTCTTATACATTCGTAAGAATCGTTTCATTATCCGTGAACAAATATATAATTCTATGCTTCTTTTAAAAATTAAAAGTATTATTTTGCCACCTTTGCAATATCTTTTGAAATTTTCAATAATAAGTTCACTTAAATGTCAAATTAAACTGTAATTTCAATGCAGTTTCAAAATAAAGAAATGTTCATCTTCCAATTAATTTTTACGAAGAGTAAAAAATTACATTGAATCAAGTAATGCAAGAGTGAGGAACGTAGAAACCCGATAATCTTTTGGCAAGGAGCTTATGAAAGGAAAGAAATGAGCGGATGATAATTTTTTACGTAACCAAATAAAAATTCATTGTCATATTTTAATTAGCATTTTTCTTTAAGTGTCTTATTTTCAAATAAAATGATTCAATTACTCAGTAGTTTTATGAATTGTTAGT
Source organism: Nephila pilipes (assembly GCA_019974015.1). Taxonomy (NCBI): domain Eukaryota; kingdom Metazoa; phylum Arthropoda; class Arachnida; order Araneae; family Nephilidae; genus Nephila; species Nephila pilipes. The sequence goes on along the minus strand of BMAW01019498.1, from coordinate 48,732 downwards.
TGACTTTTTATTTCATACTATTGTGAATTATCAAAAAAGAAGGAAACAAATCATCATTTTTATTTGTTGTGCATCAAATGTTCTTCATTCTTAATGCATTCGCAGAATATATGGAATTACACAAATAATTAGTAAACTATCTTTTGAAGAAATTCGTTATGAGGCATTTAACTCATATGTTTTACCCTCTTGATAATATTTGAAAAAAAAAAAAACATTTCAAGCTGACTTATTGCTTCTTACGATAAACGAAAAAAAAAAAATCTGTATTTAAGACCTACTTTACAAGAAACTACCTAAAACTAATAAAGGCACTAGAGGAATGATTCATATTTATAATCTGGTGATTTAATCTCCTAAACCTCCTGTCTTTTACCGTAAAATTTCTATCAAGCTTTTAATGTCGTTGTGATTTGTTTTAAAATTGACAATTAATTTTTTTACATTATTTCTTTTATCAAAATGTTACAAATATAGTGAACTAAAATTATAAAGATTTTTTTATTTGAAATAAAATATATATGGTGTTCGTAAATTACCTTTGCAACTTAATGCATTAATAACTGGAAACCTTTGTAACATAATGCAAACGGTTTTCAACATGTGAAAAGAAACCTACAAAGTCTTGTTTCTGTATTCATACATGTCGATGGGCGCACCCTAGTGGCGTGGACGATGTTCAATTGGAAGTCAATTTCTATCTGTCAACGTTCTATCAACTCCCGCTGACATATTGTTCAAAATCAAGGATATTGCGTGTTTTCCTGTATATTGATACATCCGAACCTTTACGAAAACCTATAGAAAGACATTGCACTTGAGTTGCAGACTTTGCCTCAAGCCCCGGCATGCAGACGGGATTGATGCACTTTAAATTTGTCGAGGCTCGAAGTCCTTCCGATGGCGTGGTGTAGAAGTTAGGAAAGGAAGATCCCAGCTCGTTTGTTGTCCTGACCCATGTGGTGACCGGGAATGACAGAATAATCCCACTGTAGCTCATGCATGTCGTAAGAGGCGACTAAAATGGGTACCCAGCTTCTGGGGGTATAGCCGGGCATCCTTGCCCCTGAGGATTATATCAGGGAACTTCAGGGACTTGCCTTCTCCAGGTAAGTACGGGCATCATGAGCCCCAGGCACCTTAGTGATATTTTTCTTTTCCATGGGGTTTACTGACTTTGGTAGACACGGGTCACGCACTCCCGGGATACTCTAGCGATCCTTCTCTATTTTCGACCCTCCTTCTTGTTAACCACTTTTTCTTTTTTTCAACTTCATGTTTAGACCACAGTTTAATCTTGTTTGGCGCAGCATAGCCATATCAGGCTCTTGCGCCAATAAATTTTACATTCGCTCACTCACTCACTCAATCACTCACACTCACGGTTATTGTCCTTGTCACTTAACCGAGGCTCAAAATTACGAGGTCCATCACCAATAAATCAGTCTATGGAGCCAGGCTACATATTGGGCTCTCTCCTGTAATGTCCCCATTTTTCATCTAATCTGCGTCATTTGGAAAACAAAACAAAATTATAAGTTACCTTGTCACATATTGAAAACAAATTTGTTATTATCTAATACTATTAAAAATTATTAAAGTATAAATCTGTAAAGATAATTTATAGATGTATATATTTCATTCCAAATTTTATTGCTTATGTAAATGAAATCCTCCGGATTTAGAAAAGTTAAGCAACTATTACTTACTCTAATAATTTGATATATCATCAATATGAATCGACTTACACCATAATCGTCTAAATTAATTTAATTACAAAATCCTTCTAATGCCTTCTTAGTCCATTTGCATTCACTTCGGTAAATAAACAAAGAGTAGCTGTAAATACGAGGCTCAGTAGAACAGAATAAAATCATGTCTGATTGGCACCATAAGAATTAAAAATGAGCCATTCCATTTATCTTGTTTGAAAATCTAAAATAGATCTGTGTAATTGTTTTCACAGTTGAAACCTATTTATAAAAGTTCATACAAATATTGTTTGCTTGTGTACAGATATAAATTAAACAAATCGAAAATTCATTATCTTTAAATTTGCCTCCTATCCCAGCACATTTGTTTTAATTATATATTTTGACAATATTTTTTCTATATATTTTCACAACCTCTGATAAGAAGAAGTTTAGTTAATTTCTAACAATTTCTTAAAAAAATAATTATGTATGAAAAATAAGAAATGTTGCTATTTTCAACTTTTGTATATTTTTAAATTCATGTGAATTTAAAATGCTTCGTATTGATGTAATATAATAAGTCAATTATGTCTCATTGCCAATTAAAATGTGTTCGTTTAATGCATTTCATGTATTATTTTAAGTGTACAAAATATATTGAATTAAATTAATACAAAATGCATCTTAAAATTAAATACAAACATTATTTTTTTCAAAAATTGCATTTGTGACCTTCAATGTAGTAGTTAAAAATTTACAAAAAAATCAAAAATTAACTGTTATTTAAGTTTTTCTAAAACAATTTAATTTATATATATATATATATATATATATATTAATTTCAATTAGTTTCTCTTTCTCTTAGACAGAAAATTCCATATGTCTTACATAAAAGTGTATTGACACAACTGATTAAAACACAAAATTAAGCCAGTAAATATAATTAAAGTTGAAATATTTTTCTGTTTTCTATTCTTTTGAGATTACTTAAAAGTTTTGTTCTTAATTAAAGTTCACTGAACAATATTCTTATGTGAATACTTCTCAGACAAAATAAAATCAATGGAGATAGATGAGGATAAACAGCGAGCTTCCTTATTACTGAAACGCGTACCATCCTTCAAATGCTCTAGAAAAGAATGTTAAAGAATTTCTGAAAAGAATGTGAAAGTCTTTTTGTTACAGCATTAAAGAGAACTTTTTAAATTGGAAAGACAACATTTAGAAAGCGCAGCAAAAGATCGACTGATGTCTTTGGATCCAAGGAAATGATGATTGGCCTTTTCAAGAAATCGACATTAGAGAATCTTGAATTACGCTATAGCGCTGTTAAAGTAGATTTCTAAGATTTCTTTGGTTGTACAATATCAAAACAGAAGCTTTCCTTGTTCTTCAGACAAATAAAATTTGTTCAAAAAGCAAAGCAGTTCTTTTTTTTTTTTTTTTGAATAGTCATTAAATTCTTGAAACACAGTCATTAAAAATTCTCATAATATCTCAAAATGTAAAAAAAAAATTGCTTCATAATATTTAAAAACAACAAATATTTTTTTATCTGAGCAAATCATTCTGGAAAATTCAGATATGTGTAAAATTTTCAATGTAGGTTAAAGCAAAATAGATATCAAAATAATAAATAAATATAAGGAAGAATGGAAACACTTTAGTTTCATAAACAAGGAAAATTTGAAAGAGAGTATTGGAAAGAAAACTTTCGTTTCGAGAAAATTGAGGCACAAAAGATGTACATCAAGTGCAATTAAATCCAGCATGTTTAGGACCATGATCTTACCGGATTAGCGTGTTTTTGGATTACCAAATACAATGTATGCTTAACGGAGATATATCATTCTATCGAAACATTTAAACTATTGAAACATATATGTAATATTTTTACGTGCATTCTGAACTTATGTAGACAATATAGCGTCATATGACAATAAAGTGCCTCGATATTCAAATAAATGCAAAACTAAATTGTAACATTTAACATTAAGCTGTTGATTGTTTGAAACATTGATAGAAAAAAAAAAACACCACATGTAGAAATTAATACTGTATAGTAAAAGTTAAAACACGTTGTGATAAGACCGTAGTAAACTTGTGGACATGTTTACGGAGCTGATGCACGTTAAATTCGTTGAGACTCAAAAACTCCTGTTGGCGTTGTGTGAAACTTTTGAGAGGGAGGTACCATCTATGGAGTAATCCTCATCACTTGATCAAGGTTCAAAATTGAGAGGTCCATCACCATTAGCCCTAGTTTGCTTCCAAACGTGATAAATTACTCTAATTACATGCATATGCTTATTAGTTTTATTATTACTTAAAGAACATCTGCTGGACTTCCAAAATCGTTTCACTGGTTATACACAATGTTGTGAAAGCGTGATATGTAGCCTTCTGAAAATAAAAGAAGCTCTTTAACTGAAATAAAAATTGTGTGTTACGGTAAACACTGGGCGAAAATGAGATGAGCGATGTATCACGCTGTGTTTTCAACAATCCACGAATTCATGCGGAAAATTATGAAAGCGAGTGGCTCGATCGATGCCGGATAGTAAAATGTGTCAATTCATCGATATCATCACGTCACATTAAGGAGAGCGTCTACTATATTATAAATTTTTTGATATTTCGAACATCTCAAAATGCAATATTATTATTATTATTATAATATATGTATATATATATATATATATATATATATATATGATACATTTTTAAGGAGAAAACTAATTATGTATTAAGTGACTAAAATATTTATTAACGTGAAAAAGTTTTTTCTCCCATAATACATTCAATTCTTTTTATTTATTATTTTTATATTACGGAGCAGAAGAAAGTGTTAGAAGCTATCTGTTGTACGAATTAGTATCTTTGTTTCAGAATGTATTTTTTAAGTCTATACTGTTATTGAAAATGATATACTATATTATTATCTTTAGGTATGAAATGCATGCTACTTTTTAAAAGTTATTTCCATATAAGTGGATTAAAACACTTATAATTAAAAACAATTTACTTGTGAAACCACCGAAGTGAAGACACAGACTTAAAAATACATATATTCGTAATAATAGACTTAACATTGGAATTTGAATTCTAAGTAAGTTAATTATTATGCTATACATTTTTTTATTCTCTCGCGTAGTAATGTAATAAATAATGTTTAGTAAAATACTCCAAATATTATCATTTTTACAGTTGCTAGACATCCAACATCTATTATCCATGCTCATGGAAATAATTAGAATATTGTTTTGTATTAGGAATAGTTACACTGTCACATGGAACAAGTAATTTGGGAGAAATATTCTTTAAAACATATCACATGTCTTAAAAATCAGTTTAGAAAATCTATATTTTTAGAGGAATAATTTCAAGAAATTTAACAGACATTCATTCTCTTTGAACTACTTTCCTTTACAATAGTTTTAAAAACCTGTTACTTTGAGAAATAATTTCCTTGGTTTTATTAATACGAACTTTCCTAAAAGCTTTTTGCACTGCGCGTAAAATATTCTACTTCCAGAATTCGTGTTTTTAAAGTTTTTTTTTTTTTTTCATTTTATGAATTGAAACCACTATTTCTTACAATTTAATTCTCGTCATTTCTGTCTTCAGCTAACGACCTGGAAGTGAAATTTAGGGAACTCATATGCCAGTATCAACGCTTACAATGGCTTCTTATGCTTGCTCGACGGAATAATTGCGATCCTATTATGAAGAAACAGCTGCAGGTAACAGCACATTAAACATCAGGTTTGTGAGTATGCGCTTCACGACAGGCTGTGTTTCTCTTTTCTTTTTTTAGTTCTTTGCGAGTGCGATAATTGATTTAACTCGCGATATCTCTAAAAACTTCCCCTTCGTGATCAAGCATGTACACGGATCTTACAATTCAACGAAGAAACGCAAATAGATTGAAGAGGGCAGGAGGTATTGTTGTCTAATTACATCATTATGTTTACACTTGTAGAAATATTTAGTGTTTTTTTTATCTGGAAATAGGTCACAGGTTAATGTAGATTTATTTTTGTTCGAATGTGTACATCTATAGAAAAAGAAACTCAAGAAACGTCTTTTTTATTCAAAATTTATTTTGTACTCTAATTTCAAAAACTAAAGATACTATGCATTTCTCCTAAGAAATTAACGAGATATTTGGAATATGTATCTTTTTGGGAGTGAAATTTCTTTTTCTAAAAAGATATTCAAATTCAGGAAAATGATTATGCACAAAGAACAATAGAAATGAAATCCTGATATGATAGGAATATTTGTATTTGAATTAATCTTTTTCTTTGTTGTAAATTTTGTAGATTAAGAGAAAATCGAGGGAAACTCAATCATAAATATTTAAATGCAGTTTTAAAAATTATTCAACAAAAAATTCAATAAAAGGACATAATAATTTCTTCTTACTCAAATTATTTAGTTAAAATTCTAGTTAAATATGCTGGATTTTGGGCATACATTCCGTGAAAGTGCTGTATTTTCTTAATATATATTTCTATATTTAGCTAGCTGACGCAAAAATGATTATAATTATTTGAAAATGTACTTGTATGAGTATTTATTATAATTTAAATCCAAAAATGAAAATACTTCCTATATTAACCTATAAATATGAAATTTTACACTCATCTGTAGATTTACGGATATTGTTTGTAAGATTCTATATTTTACTATCTTATCCAAAAGCAATATTTAAGGAAACACTTGTGAGCAATTCGTTTATTCGATATTTATAAGAAAAAATTTATACATATGCCATATTTGCATCAAAATAAAAAATGTATTTCTGCAAAACAAATGTTTTACAGACAAAATGTTATATATTTTTTATTTTTTAAATATTTCAATATTAAAGAAATCAATATAATTTCTCAAATCAATATTTTTTGATATTTCCTAAAATTTTTAAAAACGTTTCTCACTGTTCTGTATAAGGGTTTGGATGTACTATTGTTATTGATAATCTTACAATTTTTTTCTATCATGCTCTACAAATATCAGGAGTAAAAAAACCCAGCCAAATCTGGTTTTGTGAATTTCTCTAAGAAATAACTATTCACATAAATTCCCATTTTACTCAATAAATTATCTAACAGTTTATTCAAAACAAACAGAATTTTTTTTATAAAACCTTGTATTTGATAACAAGAAACCCTTATAATTTTAAATATAGGACCGTCAAAAAATTATTAAGCTGATACGAAGCAGTTAAAAGTTTTGAAGCTCAGTGAAATGATTTAGCATATTGTTAAAAAATTTACATAATTCGCTTAATAATATAGTTAGGGCTATGAATCTTTTACATAGATAAGTTATATAACTAAAATTAAGTATTAAATTTTCTTCCTTATTCTGGTCATCGTATTGCTCTGTATCTCGTTAAATAGTATAATGAAGTTTCTGAAACAAATAAAACAGAATAGTGCACCGTAGTTCCAGCTTCCATTTCCTCTCCCCTCCCTTAGTAAAGCCACAAATGACCACTTGATGATATGACGTTATAATGGCTCTCCCACTGTGCCACATGCACTTCTTTGTTGGACAAAAAGTTCCGCATTCAGCTTTCTAGTTCCTGCTGGTTATTAGTGTTTCGGCGAAGTTATATGAACTGTTTTTCCCAACCGAATGAGAAATAATACTTGTATGCAGCGAATCCTTTACTCCTTGAATTGGAAAAACTCCCCAAAGAAATTCTTGAAATTGGTTTCTTATAAAGTTTATTGGTAACTGTTACAATAAATAAGCACTTAAAATGTTCATTTGATATAAATAATGTATTAAAAAAATTATAATTAACAATTCAGAAGATTAGGTTTGGACATGTTCTCTTATACAGATCAGTATCTAGATATCCTCAAATAATAAAAACGTTTCACCGTAAAACAAGTTGAAGGATTATTAAACTCGGGAAACTAATCTACCAAAATTCGTGAGAACACACAGACAGCAAGGTATGTTATTATTAACTTTGTATTTTTTTTTATCGAATGTAACGTAAAAATAAACAGTGGGGCTCATTTGAAACGTTGGTTCAGTTATTAAATTGAAAGCCTAAAGCCTCCAAGATTTTATTGCTGTAATCCCTATAGACTACAATAAATTCCGCATGTTCACAGTATCTTTTATTTATGTTTTTATTATTAAAAAGAATTTATACATATGCCATACTCTGTATTTACACTGATTAAGTAGAAATGTCTTGTATTACTTTAAGATATTTAACAAAACGTTTTTGGCAATAATTGGGTAATGTAATTTTATTCATTTTTTCTGAAATATTTGACCATTTGTTGCTCTAATGTTTCGAAGAAAATATTATTATATAGTAATAAAAATTACTACTTAATGCTTATAACCATCGTCTAGTTAAATATTCAGAATAAATGGAACTAAAATGTGACGTAAAAGTATGTATTCGTAGATCCAATCAAGTGTCGAAAATTCTACAGCAAAGTATATTATTAAATGTTTGAATGATTAATTTTTTATTTAAAAAATTCCCTTACCTTAAATATATATATATATATTCAAAGTAGTTTTAGAAAACACATTACTTCTTAAGACACTGATATAAATAAAAGTAAAAATATAATTTGTAATGTTCAATAGATGTATAAAATGAACATGTTGTATACATTGTATAGTAAATTATATTACTATAGCAATATATATATATATATATATATATATATATATATATATATATATAATATTTGTCTAAATTTAAAATTAACAGTAGTGAAAAATACTATTATGTAAATAAACTTATCGAAAGTACGTATCATAATCAAATACAGGAATATAAAAAGTTTAATAAATATATTAATTTGTAAAATAAAGATGTCAGAAAGTATCTAAAAAGGAAAGAAACATTTAAATTGCTTTAAGCATAATATTAAGCAAAAATATATAGAAGAATACATAATAAACATGTATATAATCGAATTATAAATTATACAACGATAGAAATATAAAATTTAACTATATTTAATGTGTAATATAAGACCAATAATTTTAAAATATTAATTCACTACATATGACAGTGGTAATAACAGATAAAGGCCCCATAAAATCCTACGAAGCATAAATCAAGAAGAAAGAAAATAATGCAGTAAAGTCAAATATGCATATGAGTCTTGCTATATTCATATCAATCATTAAAGTTTATATACATTCCGATATGTCTATTCTATCATTTGTTTTTTTTAAAAAATCTGCTTTCCTAAAATATATAATATTTTGCTAAGGAACTAAATTTTTTCACGTTTATATGTAGTCTATATAAACGTTTATATGTAGTTTATATAAACTACTGTATGTTCATATGCATTTCGTACACAAACATAAAATACTGAATTTTCTTAAAAGATTGTGTATTAAAAGTTGCACTTGGAAGCAAAACAAGCGCTAAAGACAAAGATTTCTCATATTCAAATCAACATAGAAAGGAAAAGCTTAGACGTTCTGTTCATATGCTTGTTTATAAATCGCAAAGTTATATACTACTGTTTTAAAGAATTTTATATGTAATTACGATTTTACATATCTTTAGATATAAATCGATTTGTTTGAAAAACATTAGTGTAGACAAATAATAAGAAGTGCATATTTGTTTTGAATGTCTTCAGTTATAATTAAATTATATTTAATTTGAACTTTTGGGAAATTTAAAATCATGTTTCGATTAGACGAATTCTGCATATTCTCTAATAGATACGTTTTTCTCAGAAATCATATCTTACTACTAAAAAGAAGTGAGTACTCTGTTCAGTTGGAAAAGAACTTTCATTGATACTATTAAAACAATATTATATTGTATGCTGTAATGATGCAATATCATCTTAAACAAGTACTCATTTACAATATACAAGAGATTGTTATTGAAAAAAGTTTTCTCAAGAATGAAGCTAAATAGCATCCTTAGAATATAAATTGTCTCCAGTTTTTATGTCATCAAACATATTATTAGAAAAATCATATAAATAATTAAAATGAAATTTTGTAAGAATTCTAATTTAAAAATGAGAGAGATTCTTGATGAGTTATGCTAATTTTCTTGGTATTATCAAAACTAATTTTACATGTTACTCAATTAGGTTTTCGTTTTACGAATTTTACCTATTTTTCCCTTTGAAATTACCAAAGATAAACATTTGAAAATTTGTAAATTTCTTTTCAGGTTTCATTTTAATTATATTATCAATATATAAGACTTAGAAAACTATGATTAATATTAATTAATCACGTATAGATGTAATATAAGAAAGATGTATAGGTAATTATGAGACGCATTTTAAAAATTTGGTAATTACATTCCTTAATTATTTAATCATATTAAAACTCATGATTGTCGTTGAAGAAGGATATTTATATCAAGTCAATATTAAATCTAACTTAGCGAAATTAACGAAGTAAAATTAAATAAGGATTTAAAAATTCGATGGAAAAATACTGAGTGAATGCTTAATATATAATGGGAAAAAATCATATTTCATATCAATGTAAGCATTATACATTATTAGATTCCATTTCCCGATACAATTTGGATATAGATTCATTTGTGACATTCTGAACTTATGTTTTGAAATCCATCCCATCGCAACACTCTGATTCATTTAACTAAAATTTGATATAAGCATGATGAAGCACCAAATACTTCGTTAATTACGTTTTGATTTTTTTTGGTATTGTATATCATGAATGTAAAATGTATGTTTTCCTGAAATCTTAAATTGGTTTTAAATGAAAAATGTTAGTAAATATAAAATTATATCCTAGAATTTATCTCCTGCTTTATATATGAGTACTTTATTTCATATAATTAAAAATAAGTTATAGATACATTTAATTTTATTAATAATACGGTTTTAGGGATTAAGACTTTTTTTGTAATATGACTTAAATCTTTTCTACAAATTCTATTTTTATCTAGCACGATCATGCCGTAAGTAATGCACAAAGAGGTGAAAGAAACTGCTTTTTTATTAGAACAACCATGTTCAAATACGTAATCTGTAGGAGAGATTGTTACTTTGATTTACCCAATTTTGTAAAATAAAAATGAGGTATTGTCATTGTACCTAGAATTTGGATTGGTTTTATTAACGTCGGACTAAAAGCAACACGAGGGCTATTGGCATCGGACCTCGTAATTTTAAACCTTCGTCAAGTGATGAATTGTACCTAGAAATACGGTGATTTTTCGAATATAATTTCTGTTTGCATTAACTCTTTTGTTTCAAAACACACACACACACATATATATATCCTCTCTAAGTTGTTAAATTTGTTTTCGTTATTTTGTGTTTGTCTCTAACCAGATGTTATTTTGTTTTGTCTTTAATTTTTGCAGTTTGTGAAATCATTAAGTAATTTAAGTATGTTTTGCTCCCATTTTGTTTTGTGTGCTTCCTATGAATTTTCTGACTTCCTTCTAGAAGTATACAAAATTAGTTAAAAACAATAAGGGCTAAACATAAATTATGAAAGATATCTTAAATATTAAAGTTTGTTTTGTTTAAAAAAAATGCGAATAAAGATTTCCAAGTGTATTTATATCACTCCTAATTTAAGAAAAGGAAACGTTTTTTTTTCTATTTTTTAAGGAAATAAGTTCTTAAATGAATGATAACAGCGTAAATGAAATTTAGAGCAATTCTCACATTATTTTCATAATTAGATAAACCTTCGAAAATATAATAATTTCTTGAAGTTGTGAGGTTTAATTTCTGAAGTTCCAATTTTACTCAAAAACAAACACATTAAAAGTAATTTTTAAATATATATATCATCTTCTTTAAGTAAGAAAAAAATATTAACTCTAACATTATATATTAGAATGCACTCACTCACTCACTCACACACACACACACACACACACACACACACACACA
>BMAW01019498.1:0-37024 GCA_019974015.1 Nephila pilipes | reverse complement strand
ACACACACACACACACACACACACATACACACATATATATATATATAAGGAGGATACGTTTTTTTCATCCCTTTTTACCATTTTAAAGTGGCAGAGAATTTCTATCGCTTATTCTGTTGGAAGTACTTTTAGGCCAGTTGTCTCTTTGTGTGATAGCCGGAAATATTTTCAAGCCCTTATTTATAAGCAGAATTTCTTGTAATTTCTCACTGATTTTATTCAGCTGTATATTTATGTATGCTTCATTTATTTGATTTTTTGGGGGAAAGTACAGACATCATGAACCAGCGATAACCCAGTAATCTATTTTTCTTTCACATGGAATTTACAGTCATTTGTGAACATGGGTGCCTCCTTCCCGTGATTCTCTAATTACCCTTCCATATTTTTGACTCAACTTGTCAACCAATTCTTCTCTTTTCTTCTATTTTCCCTTAACTTCTAGATCACAGATATTTTATTTACTCAGCCTAGCCAGATTTTTGACTCTTGAACCACAAGCTTTAACTTTTACTCTCTCATATGTAATTATCAGAATAAAGTTATGAGCTTTTACAAGTTTCTCTATCAAATCGCTTACTTAAATTGATAAAATATTTAGTTAAAAAACTTATTCCTTTACAATATTTTCGCGCCTCTTAAAAGTACTGTGCATACAGTGAAACACATTTTAATACCCTCATTGTTTTCTAGAAACAGAAGTTAATTTCCAGTTTTCCAAATAAAATGAATTAAAGACATTAATTACATTAATACAATTAATTCATTTCATTAATACAATAACATTGTTACATTTATCATTTGTTCTAAGCTTTTTTGTTAGTACTAAATATTTATCTTTTGTCGAATTAAACATCGTAATTAAATTATTGTGTTAATCACTTTTTTCCCAACAGGCAGCATGTACAAGAATGCCAAAGTTAAAGGTTAATTTATTTCTGCAAAAATTAACCAATCAAAATTAAGAGAAAATTTGTCAATAGATTAAAAGCAGCCCTTGCCTTAACAATAGAGAGTCAATAAAAATCACGCTTTTGAAGCATTTGCTTTTTTTTGTGACATAGTGAATTGTTAATGTAATTTAAATGAAGATGTGAAGACAAAGACCTTTAGGAGCAAGCATATAAAATAAAATGACGTCTACATTTATAAAAATGTAAGAATACAAAGTTCTTTGTCATAAAATTACATCTAAAAATAGATATCTTTTTCAAGAACAAAATAACATTTTAAGAGAACATGCTTATATATTTTACTGTATTTCTCTAAACCAATGATTTTATCTTTTCAATTGCGACAGAATACAAGTCAGACACTATTTTAAGGAATAAATTATTTTAAAATGATTTCTATAGTTAACATTATTTGCAAAACATAGATATATTATACAACTCATCTTCTGATTCCATTCATATAATTATGTCATACATCTTCAGAAATACTTCTTGTTGAAGTTTGACCTAATGGCTAATCTTTCCTACGTAGTAATATGAAAAATTGTTTTTAAATAGCCCTTTTTAAATATTTCAACAATAAATACTTATTTCTACAATTTAAAAGAGTGACGGAAGGTAATTTTCCTTTTTCTCCTGTAAATATACCATTTTGAAAATTATTATAAAATTATAATTGTTATAACTTCCATAACTCATATTTACTGATAAATAAAAAAATTCATAAAACTATTTTTTTTATTTTAAAGATTACAAAACTTAATTTCTTAGTGATAAAAGTTTATATTTTTAAGACCTAAGAAACTATTTGTAATACGTTACTTAACTAATTGAACTATTTTTAATATGTTTCTTAAATATGTACAACATTTTAAAAGAAAATATATTTAAAAGTCTATTCATATCAGTTTTATGGTGTTTAAAATAAGTATAGTGGTTTAGACCCAAAATCAATATTTCTTTCGATCTCCATTTTTTTTTAAAGAATCATTCATCCAATTGCTTAACATCTTTTCAAATTATATATATTAAAGTAATGTAGGTAAAGTAATGTAGGTTATAAATTTCAAATTTCATAATTCACAAGAATACATTTTCAGTTTTGCATTAACCGATTAAATGCCATATCTCCCACTTCCGGAACATTTGATTAAGATTTTTATTCACAAGTAATTAAGTTACATTTGTCTCAGCGCATATGTATCTGAAATTTTCAATTTTAAAAATTTAACAAAATTTCCATTTTTTACTTCATTAGAAAAAAATACAAAAATAATTAAATCTAGTAATAAATTAGATATAGAAAAAATAGAAAAAAAAATTGTTCTTTAAGTCATAAATGGATAAGTTGGGGTAATAAAATTAATTTAAATAAGTTTTACAGTTGTTTCTTTAGAAAGGTCCTAAAATGGGAGACTTAGCGTGTTCTAACACAATTAAGTACTCTACCCTTTTGCCTGAATATACCTGTTCTACCTGTTTTCTTTCTTTTGTTGTGCAAGGACAGGTGTTTTTTGTCAAGGACATGTGTTTTTATCATGGACAGGCATTTTTATCAAAGCAGGTGATATATTCCACTATGTTCTAAAAATATTCTAGGTAAATGTGTGATAATTTCTTGTACAACATTCTAAGCTACGCCTTCAGTAAGCAAGGTTCATTTTCATGAAATTTCTTTTACTTTAAAGTAAAAATGCCGCTTAAGTTTTTAACTGAGCAGTAATATTTTTACGATATGGAAACATTAAATTTTGGATGAATTCTCAGCAAATGAGTGTAATATCACTTGTTTGTCACTTGTATCACTTGTTCACCAGTTACTGGTCAGAAAACTGATGAAGAAAATTATAATGAAAATTATTTACATGAAGTAGATCCAACTGATGTATGTGGATAAAAGGCACTTAATTTCAAACGGTGTGAAACACTACATCGGAAAATTACATCAAAAAGAAGAAGAGGTGTCTAAAAAATAATTCATTTTCAAGTTATGACTTGAATAAAAATTAAGATGACTTGAATAAGTGTCAGATGCAACAAACAGGGCATAAGAAGTCAACAAAAAAGAGAAAAGTGGTCACACTAAATAATGCTTTTAAGACAAACATACAAAAAATGACAAAAAAGAAATCATAGGTTTGGAAAAAAAAGCCGATAAATTAGCTACTATTCAATCTGAAAAAAAATCCACAAGATTTAGAAGTGATCCACCCTGAATTTGTAACTAAAACTCCTTACGAACTATTACAAATAAATTTTGATTCCAAAATTATAAATCTTATTATAGAATAAACTTTGGTATGCTGTGCAAAACAATAATTATTCATTTTCATTATCTGCAAAAACTATTCGAATTATGTCTCGGAATTATATTAATTAGCGGATACCATTCCTTGCCATACGAATATTTTTTTTAATTCTTCAAGCATTTATAAGAAAATGATTCCTTATAGAGGAAGGTAATTTGCAAAAATGTATATGCTTGGTGAGCCAAAAACGAATATAGATTGTGGATTCTTGTTTCTTCTCTCAAGATTATCCATTTAAATAACAAGTTTTTGTGGGAGAAGCAGAAGCAGCCGAAGACAAAACTATCCTTGAAGCAAGAGTTTTCTTGGATTAAATAAATGTGTAGAAAACTGTAGAAGACACTAATTGTATATTGACAATTTTTCAACTCTCTGCCATTGCTTGAAGAAATGCGGAAAGGAGAATTCGGTCTAACTGAAACGGTGAGAGAGAAGACTTCAAAACCGTCCTTTACAAAGTATAAAGTTTTGGTAAAAAAAGAAAGATTGACATCTGACTACTTTATAACAAAAGATATTATTAGTGTAGTAAAATTTAAAGACAGTAAAATTGTATGCTTAACATCGAATTTTGAATATATGAAGACTATGGTGTTCTAAAAAGAAAATCGATGTGCCTCAACCAGGAATAGCTGGATCTTATAACAAAAATATAGGTGTCGTAGATCTTAATCGCTTCTTGAGTTCTTACCGAACGAGAATAAAGGTAAGAAATATTGGTGGCCATTGTTACCAAAACTCTGAACATACCTATGGTAGCGGCTTGGAGAATCCATCGTGAGACGAATGGACAAATGTCATAGTTAAAATTTTTTTACTAAGACATTTGTCCATTTTACATTTTTAAGACATTTTAATGAGACATTATGCTGTGTTTGATGAAATCAGAGAGATTGGAATCATTGCCAATACCTGGACTTGGGCCACATTCACCATTGAACTCTAAACATACGCTTTGATAGTGTGAATCATTTTCTCATACAGGCTGGCAAGCAATCAAAATGTAAAATGAAGGAAAATAGTACTCGCTTGTGGTGTGAGAAATGTAACGTAATGCTACGCAAGAATTGCTTTCTTCCATTTCATATAAAAATGTAAAAGGAAAAAAAAATTAAACAGGCAAGAAAATTTATGAGTTTATCATTTTATGGATTGAACATAATTAATATGCATTTAAGGGATATATAATTAGCTTTATTAATCATTTAAAAATATAATTTTGGGGATTTCTAACTTAATTTAGCAAGGTATTAAAATTAAACATTCAATTCTCCACATTGTAGCGAATGCATTTCTATTACCATCATTAGGCGTGAAGTCTCCTAATTTGGTACCAGATTATATATTTAGCCAGAAAAAGATTTTTTTTCTGTGTAAAATAAATATGATTAGAGACGTATATTGAACCTCAAAACATACAAAAATTTTAATTTTTTCAACGCAATTTATATAGTGGCGTTTAATGGGTTGAAACTGAATTAATTAAGGAAACCGGGAAAACTATCTCTCTCAAGTTGAATTCACCAATTTTAAGTACCTTTTTCTCTGAAACTGTGTAATATAGGATTATAAAATTTTTATGAATGTTAGAATAATATGTTTTCTATATTTTAAAGCACTATTGTCTTTTTAAGTAAAAAGTAAAACTTTTCATTATTTATTTAATCATAATCACTATTAAATTAGCATTTTTAGCCATATTTTATTTCATAAAAGAAATAAATCTGCAAAAAATCTTCAAATCTCCCCCCTCCCCGTGTTAAAAATCGTAACATAACATAGTATACAGGTCATTAAAATACAGAATTCTTAAGTTTCATAGATATTGAGAAAAAGGAACCGGAACCTGAAAAGACCATGATTTGAGAATTTCGCATTAATTTTCTGTGATATTTTTATTGTTGATTACGATGTTAAATTTAATAAAATCCTGCTTTGTATGAAGGGTTGTCTCTTTCTTTAGCTTCATAAGAATTTTCAAGTTTCTTTTTTGTTTTTTTTATTTCTTTTTCTGGCATTTGTTTGATATTTGGATTAGTTTCCGTTCTCTGTCGATTTAGTGTTCATTTTTTAATTCCTCCATACTTTTCACACAGCTATGATCTAGGTGATATTCAGTCCCGCATAAAGTATGACACTTTATTACATTTCCTACATTAAAGCAATAAACCACGTTACAAATACCGGATTTTAAAGTTTTGATGGTAACAAATACAATTTTTGGTACCCTAGACTAGATGACACTGTTCACAGAATCATTAAGATTCTGTATTTTCCGGTAAAAGCATTTTCTTAGATACTCTGGATTTTCCAAACCTCTAAACACAAGCTTGAGGACGTTCATTATTGATAAAGAAGCATACGTATGCTTGGTATGGTCATACGTTTCGTTTCTTTCTTGGAAATGAGGAACACTACATTAGCTTTCAGACCCAATTGGAGAGAGTTATTACTTATCACTGGATATTGTTTCTTTACTCCATTGCAGCATGAATCAATGGGTAACCGATCTCTTCAATGATGAGTTCCGGTTCAACCTAAACAGTGATTTACCCCGTACTTTCGTATGGAGAGAACCAGTGACCCACTACCTACCCTCAAATATCATTACGGCAGCGGAGGCTTGATGGTTTGGGCAGGCATTATTTTGGTTGGCCGCACACACCTCCATGTCTTGAAAGAGACACTGCGACTGCTGATAGGTATAGGAATGCTTATTAAGCTTTCCTATATTAAGTTTTTCAGGGTTACAGTTTGTTCTGCTTCCTTTTTATGGATGACAATGCGAAGCCACATGGAGCTCTTCTGGTCGACGAATTTATCGAGATTGAGGATATTCGTCGTATGGATTGGCCAGTCATATCTCCAGACTTCAATCCTATAGAGCATGCCTGGGACGTTCTGTGGAGGGCAATTGTAATTCGCAACCCACCTCCTAGAACCATCCAAAACTTGAAAAAATCGTTGCTGAACGAGTGGAGCCGATTTCCACAGAATCTCATTAATTCTTTTATATCCAGCATAAAATCACGGTTCAAAGCCTGTATATTTGTAAGAGGAGACCATACCCCCTATTAACTCATTATTTTTGTTCTATTCTGCAACTGCTGTTTCATACCTTGCGACTCCGATGAGTGTTACGCATGATCATGCGTGTGTATAATAACTGTTTAATGATTTTTTTTTTTTTGTATTATATGAACCCTATGTACAAACCAAATTTCGTTAAAATTTGTTCAGTAGTTTTAGAGAAAATCGACCAAATCGGAAAATTCTCTTCCTTTTGAACATTATTGTATGGCCGCGGTAGCCTAGTGGTCAAGGTCGCGGACTAACGACCGACGGTTTTCGTTCAGTCGCGGGTTCGATCCTTGGCCGCCAAAGACCCGCCATGTAGCCGGGCTGATGCACGTTAAATCTGTTCGGGGCTCAAAGTCCTCCCATTGGCGTGGTGTGGATGTTAGGAGAGGGGTGTGCCAGCTCAGGTGTCATCCTCGTCACTTGACCGTGGTTCAAAATTACGAGGTCCGTCGCCAATAGCCCTAGTGTTGCTTCTAGTGCGACGTTAATAAAAACTTAACTAAACTAAACGAACATTAGTGTATATTAAGAAAACTAAAACATGATTCAATAATTTTTTATTAAATTTAAAAATGTTGATTTAATATCAGACATCATTAACCGAGAAAAGATTTTGTTAATTAGTTCTATGTAACAATTAAGATGCTACTCCAAAAATATTCAATTTTGTTCATTACAAAATGTTGGATAATTTAACTATATTTTTGATATTTAAAATATACATGCAAACTATGATGCATCAACTATTTAATGAAGGTCAAATTAACACCTAAAATTATGTAAGAAAGATTTCAATGGAAATTGAAGAAATATTTTAGTTTGAACATGTATCTTAAAAATTTCATTACAGAGATTTTTTCAGTAAGAAATCGTCGAATATTTGTATGTGGCAAAACAAAGAAATGTGTGCAGACCTTTAGAAATAGTATTTCAAATTATCAAGCCCTAGAATAATGTGAGGAAACAATGATTACAATTATTTTGAGATGAAAGTATTAAACCTGATTTCTTATAAATTGTTGAGGTCGAAATAAAATGATAAAATCCCATTGGAAAACAAAAATACATTGGTAAAAAATGTCAATACCTATTTTTAAAGTTTAAGTTACATTCAATCATACAATTAACGATTTAATTTGTATAACATATACCTCTGATGTATAGAGAAAAAGAGTTTTGTGTAACGAAAAATGTGCTGTATTTCAAAAAACGCGCACATTTTTAATTTATATGCTGTACCAATGATAAAACAAATGTATCAAAAAATCCCTTAAAACACGCCATGTTTTTATCTAAATAAAAGACTTGTAGAAATGATAATATCCATAAGGAACAAAAATAGTTCAGCCACTCGTATTGTGGTCTTTTATAGAAAATCCTTAGAAATGTGCAAGGAGATTTTTTGCTTACTGAATTCGATACCTCCTTTTAATATTGGATTTGTGAAGAATAATAAAATGTTTTGAAGTCAAATACGTTTATACACAACAGAGGAAGAAAATATTAATAGGTTCAAATAAAATGGATAAACCCTCTGTAGATTCGATGCCTTAGAAACGAAGAATAGTTTGTAGCCAGCTGGTAGATTCTTAAAAAATAAAGTGTATTTGATCGATAACTATTTATTTGAGTGGATTTAATACTTTGAAAAATGCCAACAAAAGAGTTTAGGACGATACAAAAAGTCTTGGGAAAGTAGGACAATTTGAGTTTATACGAAACGCAAATTTTATTATTAAATTTTTTTTCTTGAAAGTATTTGTAAAAAGTTTAAGAAATAAAATTAGTGTAAAAATTGCATTGTTATGATACACTCGTGTAATTAAATTTCACTGAACAAGAATTGGTGATCGTAAAATTGTGCACAATTTTGCCTCTTCTAAATTAAATGAAGACTAAAGTATTATTGTAACAATCGAATCTCAAATATACTGGTTTATTGCTTAAGTAGTTGCATTAAACGTAAGTTACTTTTCATGATATCTTGTGACAATGGGCTATTCGTGATTACCTTTTCACTAATCTCAGAGACATTATGATAATTTGAATTGCGTAACACTACAATTTCTCCCCAATGAAAAAGAAATATGATTAGGTAAATTAGAGGAAGATAAAAGAGTGAAGTGAATTAAAGATAATGGTATATAAATGAAATAGATTGAAAGTAAATAAATGGAGATAGAGGATAATGATTTACTGACAAAGATTTATAACTTGGATTGAAGCAGCTTAATTAGTTTTGTGAGTTGAATAGAATTCTAGTTAAGATATTCAGCTACGTAGTAACTGTTATTGAGAATTGTCAAATTCTGAACGAGGGAGACAGTAAGCTTAGGTTTTATATTTAAATCATTAATTAGAATTGTTGAGTACTCAAGTTGTGGATAGAAGTTATTCTATAGCGATAATTAATAAAGTGTTTTGGTTTTCTCCTACGTATCCTCAATTGGAGCTCAGTCATTATTGTTTAATATATTTAATAAGATATGGCACAAGAGCAGAGTAATGAAAGGCAATCGTTACAATCTTTACTTCTAAAATCCGCTAAAATGTAATGTATCACAATTATTTCAACTAATAATTGCATAAAAATTCATAAAAATCATATTTTTGAAAAGAAATATGACAGAGGCAATATACTATGGTATGCCCATTAATGGTGATTAGCTTAAAACTAATGAGGATTAGAACTCACATTTCAATCATTGAAATTTATTTCTTTGCAAATTAAATTAAAATTATAAGAAATATAATGCGTTATAAAGATTACAGAAATGTATGGAATTAATAAAGTAATTTATGCTAAATTTTTCTTTTAACATGATGTCCCAAAACAATACCTTATTTTTAAAATGTTAGTATTCTAAAGTAATGAGCTTTTTTGTGTGATGTAATTCAATTATTTCTTTTTAACATGATTAAGAAAATTTTATAATGATACATTTTTGAAAAATGTGATAAAAGAATTATATTAGATCTTGTGGAAATAGGTAATATACTATCAACATCTTCTACAAAAGCACAGAGAAGTGTGCAATAAATTATTACTATGCTGAAACGATTTTTTTTCTTTTTATTCGTGGCATAATATGTTACAGAGAAATATCTCTGTACCTTAAAAAGAAAACACCTGTTAAATCTGATCATAAATAGACTTAAAAACTAGTTTAACTTTTGTTTTGTATAATCAAAAGTGTATTGTCTATTTTGTCTATTTCAATAACCGTGTTTTAACAAAGTGATGTGTTTTTGATTTAAAAAAAAATTTACTCCCGCACAATTTGGATAGATCTATAAATACTTAAATTATGCTAATATTTTCTGGAGGGTTCTTTTTATTTAGTAAATCATATATATTGATTACAAAAATTGCATCCATTTTGGCATTCATCCATTATATTTAGGTTTCCCGTAAGTATCAGCAAAATGTTAAGTTATTGAATTGAATATCTTTAATACGTTTCCTAGACATTTGAAGGAAAAAGAAAATTATGCATGAACTCTAAATTTCAGAAGTTATATTTTATTTTATTATTGATGATGTACTTAATTGTCACAAAAATTCTATCAGCGTATTCATTCGCACACCAAAATGTTCCCATAATAGCCTTGTGGTCTAGGTTGCAGATTCACGGCCGGTGTTCATTTTGTCGAGTCGTGGTTTCGAACACTAATGCCTCTAACGATCCACCAGATAGTGAGACTGGTGCACTTTAAATTGGTGAAGATCCCCAGTTTTGTTATGGCATCGTGTAGAAGTGTGGAGAGA
Source organism: Nephila pilipes (assembly GCA_019974015.1). Taxonomy (NCBI): domain Eukaryota; kingdom Metazoa; phylum Arthropoda; class Arachnida; order Araneae; family Nephilidae; genus Nephila; species Nephila pilipes. Next base: position 26,912 of record BMAW01019498.1, on the reverse strand, counting down.
AAGATCGTCGTCACCTGACCGAGGTTCAAAATTACGAGGTCTATTGTTATTATCCCTTATGCTGCTTCTCAATGGGACATAAATAAACCATCCCAATCACAAATCCATCGTAATCTTAAAAAAAGTACATAAGGCAATAAAACTTTATTGATAAATTGTTACTTAATCACTGCACTGCGGTTCAAGATTGCAAAACAAATTGGATCTCTAAGTTCAGAGCTGTGAATTGTTATTTCAAATTACTTGATTACGAACAGCAAAACACTTTACAATATTTATTTCGAGACATATAGTATGTATTTGGAACACAAGATAATAAGGTAAACATATTTATAAAAATGTCGAAATGCTAAAAGTGGATGAACTTAATAAAATTCTCAGCAAATTACTGCTAACATGCATTAGTTTACTTTGATGTGCTACAAATTTAAATAGAAAATTACAACACTCATATTTCATTTTGAAATCTAATATATGTCAGCAGTCTGATATTCAAAAAATGATACTCACAGACAATATGTTTCCTTGAACAAACACTTCACATCGGTTATATGAAGTTATCCTCGAGCCACATTTATTAACCAAACTTACTGAAAATATTCAAAAGTGTATTAAAAATAATCAAATATGTCTAGAGAAATTTACATCCAAATGTCTACAATTCGATGCTCTTTTCCTTAGTAAATAATATATAGTAAGAATTCAACTCACTCGCTTTTATTTCACCTAAGGCGTTTTTCGTAGACAATTTTCAATTACATTGCAACAAATTGTTTCAAAAGCTTTTATTTTGAGTTTATTACAAAAGAGAAACTTAACAATGCATTAAAGTATTGGATTTATTTTTCGCAAGATGAAAACAATACATGTTTATTAAAATGTCCAAAAATTTATTTTTAATTATTCTTTATATCTCATTTATGAAAGTATGAGTAATTTGAGCTTTCAGAGAATGCCGAGAGCTCGACTTCACTCCTCATTCATATTTTAAATGTGTTGCTTTGTAATATCTAAGTGCTAGATTCAGAAAAGAGAAACTTTTCAATACTAATTTCTTGATATTTTCTTCTAATAAAGAGCTTAAAATGTTATTTACTTATACAAACTACCAAATTAAAAGAGTTAAAAAGAAAAATATTTCTTAGTGACTTTCAAACTTACGATAACAATAGCTTAAATATCTTAAAGCTAAAAATATACATCTCTTTGTATTTCAGTTTTACACTTCAAAGCAGTAGTATAATTGTGAAAAAATGTCTGTGATATTCAAAATATAAGAACGAAGAAATGTACGGAATTGAATGTTATATTTAATATAAATGAATCTTATATTTAATATATATATTTTATGCATTTAATATAAATGCATAAAAATGAACAACTGTATTTCTTAAAGAAATTTTTCTTATATTTTTAATGTATTATTCTTCAGCTTTTGGGACCTCAATGAGTAAGCGTTTGATGCTTCTGATACACCCATAATCACTGGAGTAAAAACAGATTGTTTATACAATACTTTTCCTACTCCTAATTTCAAACAAATGAAATCAAAATTTAATATGAAAAGAAAAATTATTTCACACAATATTTAGCTTTGTTAAATATTTAATTCCTTATGAAATATTTCAGTAAAAACCTTTTTTATTTTTTACATATTCCTCGCGTTTTTGTCAACATAGTTTGAATGATATGAAAGGTTGATATGAATTAATATCATAATAGAACAAGAAAAACGTAATTAAATACCTGAAGTTTTCGGACTTGAATCAGAAATGTAAGCAAATTTCTAGCATTCTGAATTCCATTGAAAGGATACAATTCAAAAATAATGTTAGAAAATTATAATGGTTTCGTTGATGATTGATGATAAGCTGTAGAGGAATTTTCATATTCTATATTTAGTGTAATTTTAAAATAGATGAAATAAAAAATCTGAATTCAAAAGATTCATTTTCTTTTTGTAAAAAGTTTTTATTTTGAAACGAAATTTAATCGTTCTACGAAAAAAAAGAACAAGTTTGTTAAGAATAAGGACAGATTTTTTTTCCAAAAAGGTATCTATTAGAAAAAAATCCAGATTTTCAGTTCAAGCAAAATCAAAATTGACAGGCAAAGAATTTTTAATTTCCTAAGTCCTTGCTGAGAAATAATTAAACTAGAATTTTTATTTGATGAATATTTGTTTATTATTAGTAATACAAGTTCACATTTAATTTGTATATTATGTCTGAAATTTATTCTCAAACTTTTAAGACATTTTTAATTATGTACAATATAAGCACAAATGTATCCTTATATTTTTATAAAAAAAATATAAATTACATTTCTAAAGTAGATGAAAAAATAAATTTCTTGGTGAAGAAAAACAAGTATAGGATTTGATAAAATGTTTTAAAAACAATCCATTCGGTGATAATGAATAGAAAATAGTCTTGTCATACTAAATTGATTTCTATTAATTATTTCAAGTTTGACACTCCTAAATCTATTCTGACTTCCTACTTTTCTACAAAAATATGACGAAAAGTAATGCTAGCTTATGAATGTGATTTTAATCTTGTTAAACGTTAATGTTTTTATCGGGGAAAAGAGTCAAATGTTATTATTAGAAATAGGAACAGCTACATTTACATTCGTTTTCAGATAATGCATATACATCATCAAATGAGCAAAATACATGGAATAAAATTCAAATAACAGTTCCATGAAGGACTTACTTTTAAGTGATCAAAAATATTCTAAATTTCTTAATAATTTTAAATGTTATAAAGAAATCGATTTAATTATGATAATAAATTTAGTGTGAGGAAAGACGAAAGTTAAGTAGTTAACATCTAATACCTGTAACTTTATTTTTGCTCATATTGTCTGATGACTGTAATCTAGCTATATAATTAGATGATTTTGAAAACTTTCAATTATACATTTTAATTTATGTGTTACTAACGAAGAAGTTAAGTTATAAAAGCTCCTTTTTTACATATTACTAACCATATAACATATAAATATTGTATAATACTAATTAATGAATATTTATAGTTAGGTTTACATATTACTAGCTAATTTTACAAATTATCTCTACAATTACATTTATTTACACATTACTATTTGAATTACAGCCGACTTTAATCTGTTACAAGATATATAAATTTGATACATTTATAGCCTATTTTCCACATAACTACAAATTCGTAATACCTTGTAAGGTAATGAGGGTAGTTTATTTATTGCAATTAACAAATTGTTGAAAATTCATAGAAAGATAAATTAAAAATGTTCCTATTGCTGTTTAAAATCGTTTGATTGTTTTAGAAAAAGATATAGAGTGTTTGGTTTTTTATCTTTCGAAAATAATTTTTAGTACTTTTATTATTATTTAGTGTACTATAATATTATACTAAATAAAAATAAAACTCATTTTTTCGAGATTCCTATTATTTTAAAGTAATTTTTACCTGGAACTGACCAATAATAAAGTAAATATTTTAATGCACACATTCTTAAAATTTAATAAATTTGCAAGTTATATATTGTTTGCGTAACTGAAATTTACAGGTTTTATGCTTGAAATGCTTTAAGAGAAAATACGATTTAGTAAATTAAACTGATTTTTACATCATTATGCATCAGCAATGCATTAAGTTTAATTGAAACTAATTGGGATTTTAGACATAACTGCGTATATTTTTATGAGTTATGAAATAAAAAAATGAAAGAATAAACAAAGATATTGATAAAATATATTTTTATTGCTACCTCAAACTTTTCTAATCGGATATTTCTCCATATGTGTTATTTTTAAAAGATAATCTGCTATTCCAATCCATTGTAATGTAAAATTCCTTGTATCAAACTTATTTTGTTTTTACTAATACCACCCTAAAGCTTTATAATTATGACAGAATCTTTGTCTAATAATGACGAACTTAATGGCTTTATGCAGTTACTGAATTTATAGAATGTTATTTAAGCTAAGATTTCACACTTTAAATTTCAACAACGTGCAATGAAGGATTTAAAGATACGATTAATTTTAACGAGCAGTGATTGATTGGAATGGTATTCAGCAAAATCTCCATTCTTGTCATATGGAACATCTTAAAAAAAGAAATCAAAATCAGGATAACTTTGTATCATCCTTTACGATACATTCGTTTTTTAAAAATATTCAAATTTAAATTAGTAATAAGTTGTTATCAAAAATAATTACTATGATGCAGTAATATTTCATTAACTTCGCAAAACCACAAGCATGGCTATAAGTATAAAATTTATATTTGATCTGAAATAATTACTTATTCATGAAACTTTTCTAATTAGTTTATAAATTGCAAAGTGCATTCTTCCTTTTGCATTGCAGATTTTCGAAACTACCTTCCAATAACAAATACATACTTTTAAATGTGTTACTTTTGTTTTGATGTTTTTCATTATAATTTTCAAAGACTTCTTTTTTTAAAATTGTAATATAGATTCGTAAGATTTTGAAAAAAATAGAAATCTCTTTTCATCATTCAAATAAAGTCAATTTCCTAAATGCACACACACACACAGCTTCTTTTATGTCACTTTAATTTAACAAAAAATACAAGAAAATCCTAGACGAATGATCGAATGAGTTTTGAGATTGCCCTGAGATTCAGTCATTCCAAAGTAAATTGTCCCAGATTTTAATCAAAATATGTTCTAACTGATCAAAAGAAATCTTAGGATATACGCAAGTGTAAGAAGCTGATAAGTTCACTGAAATATTTGAATACGCAAGGAATATGATAAAATAAGTTTATTTAGAGAAAACTAATCATTTAATGAGTTCTTATTAAAAGAAAAAATTTATTGATTTCTTAACAACGTTGTACTTAAAAGCAACACAAAGGGTACTGTCGATGGACATTGTAATTTTGATCATCGGTAAAGTGACGAGAACAGCGCATGTTCTGGCATCTCCCTCTCTGAACTTGAACACCACTCTAATAAGAGGACTTTTAGCCTCGACCAGATTTAACGTGCATTATTTACGCTTCATGGTTTATTTATAGAAAAGATTGAGAAGTCTTAAAGAATTTTAAAATTAATTTTTACTATGTTAATATTTTACTGAGGAGAAAATATGTATATAAGAAGCATTTTGAAAATCTTAGACTTCTTAAGATGTTTTACCATTGTAAATTAATAATTAAAATTACTTATTCTTACAGAATTATAAAGATATTACGAATAATTTTTCAAAATTCTATTCTTGATCTATAAAAGAGTTTAAGTCCAAAGAATTTTTCTTGCTAAGTATAAAAAATAAGATGCAACAGAATTTGTGCATTGCTCTTAATCCCGAAATTTATATAAAAATATCTTAGGGATTTCGGAGATTATATTATTTGAATACAATATATATTTGAAGAAAACTGTTTGATGTGAAAGAATATTCAAAGAAGGAGTAGAAAACTGCTTTGTTATCATTCTTTACGTAATACATTTTTCTCCCAAAAAATAATCTTTAAAGAAATAATCTTTATCAACATCTTTTATATAAGAAAAGTAGTTTTATCAATATATAAATTACATACATTTTACTAGAAATAAGTTTGTTGCACTGTTAAAGAAAGAAATATTTTTAATGATGGGGGAAATATGCTTAACTTTCCAAGCAGCTTCTGTTATCATATGCATATAATACATAAATGTGTTACCATTGTATTATATAAATAAATAAATAAAATTTATTATGTTTTTTTTTGCAAGGTAAAATCATAGTAGGTATTTTAAATGAATGCGATAACAACTGGACAAATAGATAAATAAAACTAATATATAACTCAAAAAATAAATTAGAATGATATAAGTCTATGTTGAAAATATGAATTGTTTTATACTATCATAAAATATCATCAGGATTTTCAGTAAGATTTACTCTTTACTGAAAAGGAAATATTTACACGTTGGAAAATAATTTTCAAAGAAGTAAACTTCATTTGATATGCCTTTTTAATGGTAATGTTAAGTGCACGTTAATAATAGGACTCGGAGCAAAAGGCCATTCACTTCTAGCGCCAAATTTCTATCAGAAATACTGTTTAAAGCCAAATTCTTGATATTCCTAAATTTAGATTACATAAAAATAAAAATGTCTTCAAAATATTATATAGAATAATATAAGATATTAAATATATATATATATATATTACTTGCTAAGAGAGAGTCTGTCACTGCTTGAATATACTACAGTATCGTATTGTCATCGTTGCATGTGCATGCACAATTTCAGCTGGATCGGATGATAGGAGTGGATTAAGATTTGAGTTCACATTTGAAGTGGAGAGACATACAATTGAAAGTAGCTAGGTAAATAAAAGCTTGTAAAAATACTTGATTCTTTTAGCCATTCAAGTTTAGTTTCAAATCTAAAAGTGATTGAACTTTATTTTTCTGACTGTTCAATAACTTTTGAGACTGTTCGAAGGTCGAAGCGGTATCTGAGTATCTTCCAAGTTCTGGTAATTGTTAGATTGGAATGGGAAAAGCTGTGGGCGTATTTCATTACATCTTAAAAGTTAGTTTTTCTGTAATAACTTTTTCCCCATCACTCAACTTGAGGCATAGTAAAATAGTGCAGAGAGCAGGGACTTTGTAGCCGGAGGGCTATGGAATCAAAAATCGATTTCTCCAAAGGCTATCATTCGTAAGAGTAGGTACAACTACATACGAAATACACATGGAGAGCTCAAGGTGTGTCATAAGACTTTGAAGAGAAAAGTTTTTGTTCAAAAGTATTGTTTCCTACATTTCGTTATAGTTGTAGCAATTGTAGGTAAACGATGTTAAATAGTATTGCAGAAGATCTTTTGTATATTATGGAAACTATTTTTGATTATTTTTCTTTTAATTTCTTTTTCTATTGAAATTTATAATAAAAATAGACTGTTGCTTTTTTTTAACAAGAAGACAAAATAGGACCTTTAATTAAAAATTTACTTCTAAAATTGACCGAAGGTTTGAAGGCTATATAAATGCAATATCCGAGGAAAAGTATTCCAATCAAATATTTGTTACACACAGTAAAATTTGACACTATAAAAATTATATTGAGATATAATATTTCATTCCGTTATGAAAATGGAGATACTAAATTTGGTTAAACATAAAATGTATATTTGAAAATATTGAACTTACAGTCTTCAACAATATCATAAAACATTTAAGAGTTGCTACAGTTATTATCACATCTGAAAAAAAAACTGATATCATTGTAATAATTTTAAGAGAATCACATGATTATATAAATTAGTCAGTTAAATTAATTAATTATCCATTGTTAACTAACTTCTAAACATAAAATTTTCTAAATATGATTTAAAGTTTTTTCTCATAAATCGTTTGTCATTATGAAATTAGAATCATTCTCAAATTTAGTAAAATTCTGCAGAGTCTCATATCATCATAATTTAATTTCCTTTTTAGCAATTAGCAGAGATATTTTATCCGGCTGCAATGAGATAGTGAACGTTGTGAAAGCGTTTCTTTTTGTCCTTCTTATTGTTAAAGTGCATAATTTAGTAATTTTTACAAGTTAGCTACTTCTAATCCATGAAGTAACAAATGAAGTGGAGTAATGTATTTTTATTAAAATTTAAAATTACACTATATATATATATATATATATATATACTAGTGTGCAAAACTTAAGCAACTTTTCTGATTTTGGCAATGAATTCTGCATAAAACAATCAAGTGAGAGATATGAAAGTCATACTAAAGAGTCACAATGTAGGATGGGGAAAGTAAAGTAGCAAAAAAATGAATGCAACGCATACAGTACGGAGCGCAGCAGAAAAAATCTTTGTTGATAGAATGGCGTTCGTACAAAAAAATGACCGGCTAAAAGGATATGACCTCTTCTAAATACAATGATTGCGTGGCACAGTTTATCCATACTCAATTTAATATTGTATAGCAGTTCTTGGAATAAGTGCTCCTATTTTTAAGTAGCAAGTAGCCCTCGTGTTGCTTCTAGTGCGACATTAATAAAACCAACAACAAATACTCAAGCAGTATCAGTTGCAATTGTTTGGGATTCGCCAGAGTACACAATAATATTGGTCGATGTCTCCCTAAAGTATCTCACACATAATTCAAAGAGATTTAAATCAGGCGAGCCCATTGACCAATAGATATTTTCCTTTCCAATAGCTCCTCAATAGCATGAGTTCTGTATGTCCGTGCTTTGAAAATCATAAAAGCAAAGTCCAGACCAATGGCAGCCCCAAAAAGACACACGAGAAGTATATTAGAGCAGTATATATATATATATATATATATATATATATACAGGGGGCCCACTTAAGTTCCTTGCCAACGGCTGCTGCTATTTTCATAAAAGTAGTATCTAGGTATAGTAAACTAGCCATGCGCAACTGCATGAAACCACCTACTGCGCCACCTGGTGGAACACTGCGGAGTTAGAATTCCTATCTCGAAAATGAAAAGATATAGGGTAAAAAGAAGTGATTTATAAGGTTGTAGAGCATCAACAATTTAGTTCAAAAAGACACCTTGTGGACATTAATGTGAATAATAGAGCTGTAAGCGCGTGCTTGTTTTAGCATTATTTCCTACACTGTGACGTTAAAAACTATCACAGAAAGAAAAAAAGCCCGAAAGATAATCATTTCTCCTTACTTTCAATCGTTACTACTTACTTTAATGACTTGGGCGTAGTAGCCTAGTGGTCATGGCATCGGATTCGAGGCCAGTGGATTTTGTTCAGTCGCGAGTTCGAGCCTTGGCCGCTGAAGACACGCCATGTAGCCGGGGCTGATGCACGTTAAATCTATGGGAGGCCAAAGTCCTCCCGATGGCGTGGTGTGGAAGTTAGGAGATGGGGTACCAGTTCAGTTGTCGTCCTTGTCTCTTGACCGCCAAAATTACGAGGTTCGTCAGCAATAGCACTCGTGTTGTTTCTAGGTCGATGTTAATAAAAAACTAAACTAAACTCAAGTTTAATTACGTCACAGTGTAGTAAATCACGAAAAAACAAATGCGCGTTTTAACCGTTCAATTCTTCTAATGAATACCAATAAGGTGTCTTTTCGTCCTAAATGTATGATACTGTACAACTTCGTAAATCATTATTTTTCTTTATCTCGTTCCATTTTCGAGATAGGAATGCTATCTCCACAGATATCGGCTAGGTGGTGCCGTAGTTGGTTTCATTCAGTATTGCATTGGTACTTTATACTGTGCTTAGACACCACTTATAAGGATATAGCTTCAGCCGTTTCATAGTTAAGAGGGTGTCAAGGGACTTTAATGGGTACACTGTGTGAGTATATATATATATATATAGTATGCATGTAAGTGAGCTGGATCAAATCTAATAATGGTTTACGAAGAGACTTTTTTATAAAATTTTCTTTTTATTTTGATTCTTATTATGGTGTATTAGGAAAGAAAATATAAGCAGAATAAGAATTTGAAAGCTTAATATATTTCTTGTATACATTAATTGATTTCTTCCGTTCACTAAAAACTTAGAAAATAATTACACAAATTTAGACACATAGTATTTAATAATAACAGATGCAATAAAGTAAAAAAAAATATTTTATATGTTTTGCTTTTTATAAGCAAAAGTATAACATACATTTTATATATATAACAGCATTAGGAGCGGACTTTTTAATTTTTTTGGAAGAAATATTATATATTTTTATATACAATTTACAATATACACTTTATGAAATCAAAATGATGTAATTTTTTTCTTTCATATATTTAAATTCTTTTATTTTGAATATGTAATCAATTTACATTATATGTATTGAAATATTACCAACTATACTTTATTTTCTTTATTTGCTGATAAAATTTGGAAAGATGTGAAGTTCAATCCAATATAAAATTTTTAATTCAAAATATTTTTTTTCTGTAATTCAACCCATTTGATTTCTCCTTAATGATAATGTGGTTCATCAAGCAGAGAGCTTCAAAACTTGGCGGAATACTTCCCATACCGAGAACAGATGCCTTTGTATATCACAATGATATATTCTAGAACTTGCTTTGGAAATGTGAAGTAATGTTCTGGAAGATTTAGAAACAATAATATAAACCAATTTAACAAAACATTTACATAAACTTTTTAAAGTTGGCGTAAATTGATTTTGAACCCGGGAGCTCTCGATCTGGAGGGGAGCTTCATACCTCTGCGTCATTAGTGTTTACAAACTTCGAGGCAGTATAGTGTTAAATTGATTCGAATACCTTCCAGATTGTGTTCGAGGAGTCTTAAGAACAAATAAATCAAAGAAAAAGTAAAAGTTCTATTATTTGCAAGAGAACAGGTATATAAGAACAATTCATTCAAAACTACAGTTATTCCTATCCCTAGTTATGAAAATTGTAAAAGCATTTTTTGATGATTGTACAAAGCAATTTATAAAGTTTACTTACATTTACGACAATTATTAATCATATAATGGTATTATATCAATTTGAAGTGTTTATTAGTAAATTACATGATAAAGTTTTCAATGAAAAGGCAACTCTTTAGTTTATTCAATTCAATTTTGAAAAGTTAAGTTCTTTGAGATCTTGAAATGTTCGTTTTTTCTGTGCATTTAACTCTTTTTCATAATTAAACTATACAATATTATTACTAATTATGCAAACAGTACTTATTCTACGTATCTTTTAAGTTTTTGTTTTTTGTTATGAGATTGAACTTTTTTCAATTTTAATGGGATGAATGAGAGGTTTATTAAAAATTTTCTTCATACTTTCTTGTAATAAAAATATCTTCGTTAGTTTCTTTATAAATGCTTAAGACATGGATTTTTTTATCTGAAAATATATACACTTGATTATTTTAAAAAATGCATTATAAATACTTTTAAAGTCATGTAAGCATGTATATCCCTAATGATTTTTATTTTTATCTCTATGCCAATGGAAGGCATTTTTTATTACTTAAATCGTAATAAATTTAGGTATTTAATTAAAAATTTTCAAAGAGTCTTTGAATAGCAAATGTTATTAAGTCATTTATTTCCGTCTTCTATACTTTTGTTTCTAAGAAGGATGTTTATCATAAAACACATTGAGATAAAAGTATTTTAAAAAACTACATTCACATTGAGAAAATATATTTAAATAATTCATATCAAATTAATATAATACTATAATATGTTTAAAATATCTGAAATTTGATCCAAACAACACAATTGGTTTCACATATAAAGCAATTTTCTATAAATTTATTATTATATTTATTTAAATAAAAGAGAATTAGTAGACCAACTATATCTATTGCACTAAAATTCAAATGAGAATTGAAGTAACACAAACAAAAATATTTTATTAGTAAAATCTGTTTCTTCAAATCAAATGAATTATCTTAAAATTTCAATTTTTGTGGTTTAAATTAAAAGTTCCGAGTGCAAAAGATTTGTTATTGATCTACGTTAATCTTCACTGTGACTAGTATTTAGCATGCTAACAAAAACATTAATTTAAAGCGCATTTAGAGATGATTTAAATTTTTTAATTTTCATATGCTTTTAAAATATAATACTCGTACAATGGAGCATTCCTAATTTATTTGCATGTTCATATTTGCATTCCTGAGTTCGTTTTCTGACTTACAAAAACTTAAATAAATTAAATGCATGAAATCTGCATAGTCAACTACAATATCTTTCTCAAGTAATATAAAATCGAGTTAGAAGATGTAATTCGCTAGCATGAAGTCTGGAAAATTTAAAATAAGAAGCTCGGACCTCTTAGGATGCTATTCACAATTTTTTTACATGCATATTCATGTAAGCTCAGCAACAACTGGAGAAACATATTTCCTTGAATAATAAAAATACATTAAATTAAATTAATTTACTTAAAGAATCATCAAATTATATTTTAATGATTCCCTATTTCCATTCAATTGCAGTCGTTCTATAGTATTTAAAATTAAAATAAACCAATTTTGCTGCAGTGATCTGTTTCATTTAACGACCCAGGCAGCAGACATATATGGTGGATTTTCTTTAGAATTTTCTCTTCTTCCCACAAATATTTTTACTATACAAAAGAAATAATCGTGCTTAGAATTGTTTTCATTTTCAATTGTTGTCTCCGTTTCTTTCTGAAAGAAAATAAGTACTTTCATAAAAAAAAAGAAAAGAAACTCACAATCTTTTACTTTAAGCTTCTTAAATAAGGTGTTTGTTGATACATTTATTTTTCTTCGTGGCTATTTTTCATTCATATGAATGAAAAAAGAGGCAACGACTATTTTTTTATAGCTGTCGAATGTTTACTTTAAAATTAATTGATTATATCTTTTGGAACAATGGATGATAAAAATATATTTTTTAACACAACTAAATGTAGTCAATTTTCAATGTTTTCCTACACAATGTAATGAGAATATAAGCTATCATCTCTGCAAATTACATCTTAAAACTTTTTACAGAAGAAACTTAGCAGCCGTAGGGAAATATTTAAAATTCTAAAAAAAACCGAATATCTCGCAAAACTTCAAATTCAAGATGCTTTTAAGATTTAATACCTTTTGAAATGAAACATATTTGGTGCAGCAATAGTGTTGGAATTGTCATAACAAAGTTTTCTCTGTCTCTCTATTTCTCTCTCTTTTGTATAAGAAAATGGAAAAGAAGACTTGTAAATGAAACAGGAATGTACAAAGATAAAAGTACTTTTGCAGATTTTTCGAGGTCTTTTTTTTTTTTTTTTTGCTCTTTTAAGAAGATTCTACTCTGAAATTGACATAAAACAAATTTCAAGTAATCGTAAATAATGTTTTTTTTATTCTGAATTTCGCCATTTTTTTGAAAAATTGTTGAGAAAACAGATATTTTATTCTAAATATAAACTGTACTTCTTGAAATAATTCATTACATTTTTATCAAGTAACAACAAAAATTGAAGGAGAAAAAAAATGGAACAGAATGTGTGATTGGGCATATAATATATCAAATGTATCCATATGATCTTATTTAGTAAAACTAAATTAAGGCTGTTTTGATATTTAAAAATTCTATTCATTTCCATTCATATATTTGAAATAGAAAAATTCCATTCATATATATGAAAATTAAAATAGTGAGTTGCAGCTTGAGTGTTTCCTCAACAGAAGCTCAAAATTTTGATCTCCGTCATCATAACCCTGGTGTTGCTTCTCAGGGCGACGTTAAAGAACAATAATATAATCAATCAAATTTAAAATATATTTGATTTTACATTAAAATATTTTTTAAAATCTACAATTTCTACACGTTTTGTAATATTTTTCCCTTTTAAAACATTCGCCATAACATTTATAAGAATTAGCTATGCAAAAGTATAATGAAGTAAAAATATGTTTATGTGAAAACTATAATTTTTAAATGTTCCTATATTAGTTGCTAATAATTCAGAATAAAATTATACTCTCAAGGTGAATAGTACGTTACGCACGTAATTAGTTATATATATATATCAATTTTTCATAGCTCATTATTGTGTAACTATTTGGTTCCTTCTGTATTGTATATTTTAAATACTAATTGAGTTTATGTAAGATCCCTTACAGTAAATAAACGTGTTACAATACAATCAAGTAAACAAAACTACGTAGTGTTAAAGCAAATCATAAATAAATTGGATCTATTTCTTCATGAAAAATATTCCAAAGCATAGAGCTATTTTAGCATGAATTTTGAGCTAATTCAGCTATTTTATTGATTTTTTGAGCTATTTTAGCATCATATATATATATAGTTCCCACACTGAGAACAGTTCTGCACAGCCATACTCTGCACTTCCAACAATTATGCAATAGTTCTCAGCAGATACAGGCAGCTCCTCTTCAGATTAGCTTGGCTAATTCCTGGATGGATCCACTCCTACCAGGTGTGATGACACAGGAAAAGTACAATGCTTTCCTCCCATTTCAGATACCATTACGATTCTAGAATTTTCTAGAGCCTCCTTTTTATCATCAAAGTCGCCAGATTACTCGCCGAGTCGCTAGTGGTCGCCAAAGTTGAGAGGTCATTGCTTAAGCTTTCCTTGTTTAGTAATGAAAATGCATCTAAAGGCTACACAAATTTTCATTTTTTAAATATAAAAAATGCTACATTTCATTATATATAAATTAACAAATTTAAACTGACGGGCAGAAGAGTGTTAAAAACAAATGAAAAATTTGAAAATATGAATATACCTCTCATTAAAGAATATATTTTCTAACTGTTGTATGAAATGTTCTTTATACAATAATTTTCTTTTTTAAAGATTTTAAGTATAAATTAATTCCTCAATAAATCAACAAAGCCTTAAAAATAATTTCAATAAAATTAAAATCGCACATATATTGTTTTAAAAATGGATTTTACGTTCTTTTATGAATGTTCAAAAATATTTTACCATTTAAAAAGTGTACGATTCAATACAATATATTACAGATAAAGTATGCGATTCAAAACTTTTCAAATTCATTTGCATTTTCTGAATACTCAATTTGCGAAGCTTTGTAAGGTTTAAACTAGAATATTAAATTTGCATGGAAAGAAAAAGACTTAAAAGACACTGTTATGAGAAGAGTTACAAGTTTCTTTTATTCTGACAATAAAATATATGTTTTTAAATCTTTTCTGAGGTATACTACTTACTTTAAATTATTCTCGAATTTCTACTTATTTATTTTTCAGGAAGAATGACTTTCCCTGCGACCATTTACATCTGCGTTTAGATGTAAATATTTTCAATAGGGCGAATGCCATAAATATTATTGCATTACATTTTATTTCATGTATGTTCATCACTTCTATGTTTCACAGTTAAGTATATCTATAGTGATAGATTGGGTTCTACTTACAAAATTTAAAGAAATTTGTTACATTAAATTATATAATTGAAATGTCGTTTTCCATTAATGTTTTGTGTTCAGCATTTTTTATTTAATTTAAGCGTATTATATTGTTTAATCAATAAAAATAATTTATAACTTAAATAGTTATGCAAGGAATTTATTACGCTTTGATGAATTTTAATATAAACTGCGTTGCTCATTTTCTAATTATAACAGATGACATCATCATGATACATAAATAACACATTAACAAGATGTATAATGTAGGAGTAGAATTTCTGTACGACATGTAATTCCTTACTTTAAATTGATACTCATGTAATATTTCGTTCATTTTGACCTTGATTTCCTGTAATATTTTTTAAATATGTTTAAGGTATTTCTACGTATATGAAACAACTATACTATTTTTATTATAGCTTAGAAAGAGTTCATTATTAAAATTGTATAAATTTTTTTCATTTTAGAAAATCATATGTATGTGTGTTATATTAGAAAAAAGAAAATGTGCAAAAAGCTTTGAATTATAATGTTATTAAGAGACTACAAAAACAATACGCTCTTCCCTTGATTTTGTATTCAAAAGAGCTATAAAATTATACCTGCATAATTGATTTGACTATCAATTATGTATAATTAGCTTATACTTTAAAGTGTTAGGGTTAAAATAAAGATGAGAAATAACGAAAAGTATCTGAATTAGTTAAATGTAGTTAGGACTTTGCAACGCTTTTGTAGCTATTTGTAAGTGAATAAAGCAATGAATATATATCATATTTTCTTTTAGTACTGGTATATAATATATATATATATATATATATATATATATATATATTGATTGCATACAGAATTTAAGTGTTATTAAAAGAGTATATTATTCAACAGTGGGAAAGTCTATATATTTTAGTCAGCTTAAACTGTTTTAAAATGTTTGATGCATAATCTCTTATGCTATATTTTTAGCACTTTACCAGAGATAAAATTTCCTTACAATGCTTCGTGAAGATTTTATTCAGTAATTGGAGAAGATTTTTGCAATAAAAGCATATTATTGTTTATCATGAAGTGGATGACATTATTAAACGTGAAAGTTGGACGAGCTTATTTGCAATTTCATAAACTGATTTTCTTTCACTCAAGGGAAGCCAAGTCTCCCTTCCCACCCAACAAGGATTTATAAGTAGCATTTATTCGTTTTTTGAAGAAATTCCTTGTGCAAGAGATGATCAGTACAAAGTACTTGGCAAGTGTATTGAACAATAAGGGGCAAGAACAATAATTCTCTGAAGTTAATATATAAAAAATAATCATTCAATAACAAGCCAGCTGTTGGTATTGCACTAGAAAATTATGTTTACAAAAATAAGTATAAATAACAGGGGACAAAAACTTTTAACATTGGCAAGTTTTCGTTTTAACAAAAGAAATGTTTTATATTTTGTTAATGCTAGAAAAGCCACGCAAAAATATACTGGTGAAATAAATTAAGAGAATTTGCATATTTTATTGAATTGTATGAAAATAACTGAAATGAAGGAAAAACCACTGCTTCTAGATAAAAATGCAAATCTTATACGGCAAATACGTAAGCGTACTCGTGTGTGTAGGCGGAGCCAGCAAACAAACAGGCTTTATAAGCTCGTGGAGGGTAAGACGAATTTCGGTCGCTAGCACACCTCAGCGAATTTCTTGATGTTATCTTGTAGCAATCGGTTTAATTCACATCGGAACAATAAAACTAATAACCACCAACGTTTAGAGGATGAAATGAGGTGGCGAATTGTGGGGAGGCTAGAGGCAGGCCAATCGCATTTCCAGATATGCAGAGATTTTAATTTAAAGCCCAGCGTCGTTTGTAAACTATGGAAACATTTCCAGGATACTGGATCCATCGATAGAAATCCTGGGCTAGGTCATCCAAAAGTCCCGACGACCAGAGAATATCGCCATTTATCCAATTTAACGAGGCGTAACAGAGGGGTTACAGCTTCTCAGATCTCTCTGGACATGTATGCAGCCACTGGAACTATGCAACAAGGGTGACTGTTTCCAAAAGACTGAATGAGAGAGGGTTGTTTGCCAGAAGACCGGCTGTTTGCGTCCCACTAACGTCTACGAGCAGGAGAGTCCGATTAGCATGGTGCAGGCAGCATAGTGATTGGAGCATGAATCAATGGGCAACTGTTCTTTTCACTGATGCATCCCGGTTGAGTCTAACCAGTGATTCTCGCCGTACTTTCATTTGAAGAGAGCCAGGGACCCACTACCTACCCTCCAATGTCCACGAAATCGAAAATTATGGCGGTGAAATGGTCTGGGCAGGCTTCATGTTGGATGGCTGCACACCTCTGCAAGTCTTGACAAAGGCTCTGTGACTGGTGTGAGGTATAGGGATGAGGTCTTGGAGCCCTATGTTCGCCTTTTCCGGGGTGCAGTGGACCCCGAGTTTATCTTAATGGACGATAACGCTTGGCCACATAGAGCTCTTCTGGTCGACGAATTTCTCGAGAGGGAGGATATTCGCCGGATGGATTGGCCAGCCAGGTCTCCAGACTTGGTCTATAGAGCAAGTCTGGAACGCTCTGTGGAGGGCAATTGTAATTTGCAAACCCCTTCCGAGAACCATTCAGGAACTGAAAACAGCGTTGGTTAATGAGTGGGACCAATTGCCACAGGCACTGATAAACTGCCTTAATTCTAATATGACATCACGCTGCTGTAATATATAGCTGTAAGAGGGGACTATACCCCAATATTAACCAATTTCTTTTATGTATTCTGCAACCGCTGTTTCAGACCTTCAGACTCCCAATAGTGTTACGCACAAACATGTGTGTCTATTATAACTGTTGAGTGTTTATTTTGTTTGTATTATATCAACCTATGTTCACACCAAATTTTATTGAAATCTGTCCAGTAATTCTGGAGATCGTTGATAAAATATGAAAATTCTCTTAATTTCTTACACTAGTGTACATTTTGATACAGATGAATATTTACAATAATTTTCAAACACATTACTAGTATGTACACGACCATATCAATTTTTCAAAAAAAAAATTATAATTTTTATATGACACGTGGAAAGATATTAAACA
The DNA here is from genome assembly GCA_019974015.1 of Nephila pilipes. Taxonomy (NCBI): domain Eukaryota; kingdom Metazoa; phylum Arthropoda; class Arachnida; order Araneae; family Nephilidae; genus Nephila; species Nephila pilipes. The sequence continues at coordinate 8,951 of BMAW01019498.1, read as the reverse complement.
CTAACGCAATATATATAAATATATATATTGTAGAACAATGTAAATGATATTTAGATAGAATTTATATTTAAACAACTTCTAAAGAGAAACTTTGACTTATATTTAAGTCATAACTATAAATATTACTTTTCCTACAAAATAAAACATTCACTTATGGCAAGAAACTTTTCAATAATAAAACTATTTTGGACTAATCATGGGGACTTTAGATCAATATTAATGAATTTATTTTCCCTGTTACAACATAACAGAGAGGAATCTGTTTAAAAAAGCATTATGTCACTATTTGAACCTTCTCATGTACTAAGCTTGACACTAAAATGCTTTATTATCAAAAGCACATTAGGAATAATCATACAGAAAAAAAGTTTAATTCTATAACATATTCGTTATATAATTCCTATTCTAAACTAAATATAAACAACAAAAACTATCTATCACGTTTACATTTCTGAGAAAAGCTGTAAAGTTTGTTACACATAGTGCATAATCGCTTTCTTAATAATTTCAAGCCTCACAGTATTCCATTTAAATGCTAAGAATAATATACAATTTCCATTTGTATCAAAAAACTTATTAAAGTCAAAATTTTCGAGCTCGTGCTAATTAAAGCGTACATTGTTTGAGTTTTTTTAATCTTAAGCTTAAACTAGGTTTCCTCTTATGTCTAAAATTTGATTAAAATAAATTTAAGATACTTCTATAGTCACTATAATTTCCCTATTAATGGTGAAGCAGTTCAACAACAATAACAACATAGCAGTAAACAACACAACAGAAGCAGTAAACAACACAACAAATTATACCCAAGCTTTCATGGGAAGTTCTCAGATATTTATTTTTGTAAAAAGATAAAAAAAAAATAATAATCACGAACAATATGCTCTATAACAAATAAAAAAAAAGACGCAACAAGAAAGAGTTGCCCGATTGTAATGAAATTTCTTATGTATAAGGACCGAACAGGCAAACGATTAAAATTTGGTGTCTAATGTCTGAATAACGGGAGCTACAGCGCATCGGAACTGCGCACTCAGCAGGTGTATATAAGAAGTGATTCTCAATCTGATGATCACATTTTCTGTTGTATTTCTATTTAGGATACCTTTCAACGACTGAAAAAAATGCATCGAAGCAGGATTCAAGCTCATTACGAGCAATTGTCAGAGTTTGAAAGAGGTCGTATCATTGGATTGAAAGAGGCATGTTGGGCAAATCAGAGATAAGTCGAAGCGAAGCGGCGATTAGAAGATGCTGGCAAGAATGGGTGATCAATGGCAGATTTCAGCATCACAATGGTAGCGGTCGACCTAGACTACAGCAGATCGGGAAGCAAGAGTGATTGTCAGAGGAGCTGTTACAGAGTCTGATTCATCGTTATCAGCCATCAGACATGTGACCCGCACACGCGTGTCCACCATGACCATTCACAGACGGCTGATAGAGCGAAATCTATGCTCATACCGACCATTACGTCACCTGCCGCTCACGCCTGCAAACTGTCGAGCCAGATTGCAATGGTGCTTGGCTCGATCAGGTTGGAATGATGCTGACTGGGGAAGTATAGTGTTTAACAATGAATCCCGCTTTCAACTGTGTCCTGATGATAATCGGAGACGTGTCTGGTGCTACAAAGGGCAGTGTGCCGATCCTGTTTTCCCTATTGCACGCCACACAGTCCCTCAACTAGGAGTTATGGTCTGGAGTGCCAGTTCCCTTGATAGACGGCCCCGTTGGTCATCATTAGAGGCACACTTACAGTACAGCGTTACGTTGACTAAATCTGTGATTCTGAAATAAATCATTCATTTTTTAAATGAAATCTTAATCATTTTCTATTCTGTACATAATTTTCCAATCCGCCAATTTTTGTCTTCAACGGACAAATTCTTCTTGGCACGTCATTTTTTTTTTTTTTTTTTTTTTTGTTATAGAGTGCACATTTACAATGATATACCTACATTTGTACTCTACTGCAATGATATAAAAACAATTAATGTGTAGAAAAAATAAAGCAGCACTCAGAATATTAGTGACTTCTACGTTAGCAAAAAAAAACTATCAATACTTCGAACAAAAAGACGTTTTAAGTTTGTGGGTTTGAAAATTCCTAAAACATTTAATATAAATTGGTTCAATGGAATTAGATACAAACCTGTCGAAAACTCACACCAATACATATTTATATTAGAATTTCTAGGGGATAATCCTAAACAAACACGTCCAAATGTTCTATTTAAATATTTTTTTTGTATTTTTACACTTGTGATGTTATAGCCTAATTTATAGACATTTCAAAATATTGCCACGAAAGTTAAAGGCACCATTGGTGCAGAGTTAAGACGCTCGTCTACAGAACGGAAATTCCGGGTTCGAACCCCTGTGTTGAAAACAATAAGAAATGTTCGATAAAGTTTTGTTTCTCACTCATCTATAATATCTAAGACTTTCCAGAATGTTCTTTGCGTTTCCAGAACATCGTTCTCTTATATTATAAAAACCCTTGTGTCCAAAGCCTGAGAGAGTTCTCAGTCAAGTGTAGCTATTCTTAGTCTGCTAATAAATCTCGTTTTTCACTTATATATTGTATGTTTAATTCAACTTGATTCAATATCTTCGTGACAATAGTCTTAAAATTTCATGTGATGTAATGTCTTGATTCGCACACATTTTTTTCAATGAATGTTTCTATTCCAGTAAGGGGTACCTGTATTAATATGAAATTTAATGTCACTCTTATCGTATGTATTATTATTAATTTTATTGTTCTTAACTTTCAATGTTTTGTCTAAATATTCTATATCATACTTCTTATTAGCTGCTGAATTATATTTAAGTAAACAGCTTAAAAATATAAATTAGGTTTATGTTAAGAATACTTGTGCTATTATTCGAGATATAAAAAGGCTATTACTTTAATTTAGTTTTTTTTATTAACATCGCACTAGAAACAACACGAGGGCTATTGGCGACGGATATCGTAATTTTGAACCTCGGTCAAGTGACGAGGACGACACTCGAGCTGGCACTCCCTCTTCTAACTTCCACACCACGCCAGTGGGAGGACTGTGGGCCTCTACAGATTTCACGTACATCAGCTCCGGCTACACGGCTTGTCTTTAGTGGCCAAGGATCGAACCCGCGACTCAACGAAAACTGCCCGCCACGAATCCAAAACCATGATCACTAGGCTATAGTGACCACATAAAAAGGCTATGTCAAAATATCTATAAACGTTAAAATCCATTTTAGACAAATTATTATTTGTTAATTCTTCTTGTGGAATATCTTTAGTATACATTTATTTTTACCATTATGTTTATTATAATTTTTTATGTAACAGATTCATTAACGTAAGAAATTTTTCATAAATGATAGATTTATTAATATTATAATTCTTATAAATGACTTATAGTATATCTATATGATAATTTATATTTAAATCAAGAAGTTTTCAAAATCATAATTATACGTCACATATATACCTTTGTTTTTAGTATTCTTAATTATATCTGAAATAATTTAATGATTAAAGTCTTATTAAATTTATTAAAATTTTCTCACACGCGTGTACTTTTTGTAACATTTTAACTGCTCTTGTTATATAAGTATTAAAATCATCAATCACAGTTCTGTATTTAATTGGGGGGGGCTTGTAATGTTGTAAAGATCTAAGGATATTTAATTTTATTAATGTGTAATCCAACATTCCACTGAAAGTAAGCTGTCAGAAATGTACCGGTCTACGTTCAAGTTACCATCGATCCGAACTAGTGATATGGGTGTCATGTACCCAATGATTGCTCAAACCATCACACCATATGTAGGGTCCCTATGCTGATGTCGAAAGTATGCAGGCGACGAGTGGTCTCCTTGTAGCCTCCAGACAGTTAAAAGGCCATCAGAACATTGCACGTAGAACACTGCACACCGTCTCTCTATATGCTGCATTGTCAAGGAAAGCCGAAGTAATAGTCGACATACCGACAGTCCACGTTGCTGCAAATATAATCGCACCGCACGAGCAGATACTGCGTGTGCTACAAATATGTCAATTTTCTAACCAATAGAATAACCGTGATGTGGCTACACGGTTTTGCATGGACAACTTCACAATATGTCTATTCTCTTGGGCGTTAGTCATAAGAGGTCGTGGAGATCCTAGATGTCGTTCAGTATAACCCGCAGCAACACTTTGATTCAATAATCGTATGATGGTGGTTGGCTTTCGACCAATGCGATGAGCGATATCACGGAAGGATAATCTATTCTCTCGAAAGGCAACGATTCTGCATTTATCGAATTCCGAAACTTACTAGTAAGCATTTTTTCTTAGTATTTTAGGCATAAATCGATATTCTGAACAATTTCTAACCTTAACAAACTCTTATCAAATGAAAAATATAGTACACAAATTTTCTTATGCAGTGTTTCAGATGTCGTTTTTCCCTCCTGCGTCGGCTAAATACGCTAAAATACTAATCATTTGTATATCCTTGCTTCTTCCTTTCATGTGATTTTGACGATCGTTAGATCATTCATTCCTGGTGTTTCAATTTTAATGTTTATCTGTGTATATAACCCTACACTCACACATATCACATATTCCGCCATTCCTGCATTAGATGACATATAATGCATTATTGGCGGGAAGCGTGATATATGAATGTAAAACGGCTGTAAAGTAACAAAGCAGTGCATTCGAACTATGATAAACACTTTTATTTTCGAAAGAAACTAGTAGATCAGAAACTAAGCATTCAAAGAGTTCAGACTTTAGTGAACACAAATGAAATGAAATTATTATAATGCCCTTTAATAAAGTGTGGAGTCATATATGATTGCCAGACATGTTGCACAATGTTTTTCAATACTTGCTATGACATTGTGAATAAGTTCTGGGTTCAAAAAGTTCCAAACGTCACTAGTAGCTCTTTTTTGCTCTTGAATGGAGAATGGTGGGTGCGGAAAAATTGCAAGTTGTCTCCCGAGCATATTCCACAGATGTTCGATATGATTCAGATCAGATGAGTTGGCAAATGACGTCATGCGTTGAATATTTTCCATTTAAAGGAAGTTGACTATCAGGATAGCATTGTGATTAGACGCATTACCTTTCATAAGTCTGAAGTCAGGACCTATAGTACCTCCAAGAAGGTGAACATAAAGCTCAATAATTTCATATGTGTATATTTTAATAGCAATCCCAAGATTCAGTCTCAAAGGTATGAAATTCTGTTCAGCCGTCGAATATGATGGCTGTCCACAACATGATTCCCCTTGACCGAAAACTATTTTTGTCCACAAAACATTTCTGAACCGTTTATTTCGAGTGAGACGACTTATCTACGTTCCCACGTGCGTGGGTGTTTGCGCATGATGTCAAAAGAAATTTTTTACATAAAGTCAGAGTTTAACAGACATTCAATAGGTAATTCTCCATAAGAGTAATTAAACTATTTCACCTATATTTAATCTTATTTTTTGCACTTATATATTTATTTACTTCCACTACACTTACCCCATATACAAAGGTAAGTAATTTTTAAGATTGGAGTTCAAAACATCGTAGGAAGTAGATGTTAACTTTCTATGCACATTGTTAAAATAAATAAAAATGCATTATTTAAAATTTTTCTTTGTTCTAAAATTCTGTATTTAAAAACGTTTTTGTAGGTGCATAGAACAAATTCTATTACGTTATGGAAAAATGTAGCTTTTTGAATAAACTTATGTCATTCTTTATAAACATTTTTCACGTTCTTCTAAACAGTTTTATAAATTTTTCTTAAAATGAATGTCAACTAAAAAGATATTTATCGATTCCGTCTGAGTTTCTTTTTATGTTGGAATTCACTAGCAGTTGTAAGAAATTTGCTTTTTCAGGACATCGGATCTGATGATGACATACCCATTTTATTCGATGTTTTCAATATATTCTGTTCAATGCTGTAAAGCCAATATTAGGTGCATATTTGAAATAGCTAATGGTCATTATTTTATTTTTAATTTCCTACTTACCAAAGTTTAATACTTGACCTGAATTATATCGAAAGGTTAAAATATCCTTGTGATCATAATTTCTTAAGCTTAATTCATTTTATGAATTGCGATAATGTAGATTTTTTTTTTATTTTGTTTCCTTTCCTCAAAAAGAGAAAAATTATTTAACTCTAATAAAGTATTAAGTAATGAATAATTTTTTTTCAAAATATAGGCTATTATTTGTATCATTCAGACAGTGATACAAATAATATTGAATCACAGTGAATTTAAAGAAAAAATGCTATTATTTGTATCATTCCTATGTTATTTAAGTATTTAAAATCTTATTTTGGAAGAAAAAGAGAAAAAGTCATGTCTCTGAATTAAATTTTATATAATGTATATGATCTCCGCATATTTGAGCTAAAGGTTATTTCGAACTCTTGAAATTCTTATGTAAAGACAAATAGTAATTAACTGGGGTCATTTCATTTTAATGTAATAAAAATGAAATTTTAGGCTTCTTATATTTTTTCCATGTTTTAAGTATCATAGTTACAGTGAATAATATTAAGATACACAATTAACACCATTGCTTTCATTTGTTCAAAAGTTTGTACCTTATATGTTTCGCAATACTTTAACAAATTTCCCGTTTTGTCGCAAAACTTATCACTATTCAAAGTCACCGAAATTAATTTCTAATTGCTATATTATATTCATTACAATTGATTAAATGCTAAGTTTATTAAGAAAATTAATTAAATAAAGTTACTCTATTTAACCGACTTATCCATTAATGTAGTAATAATAAGGCTGAAAGATTACTTGGAAAATAGACTGTTTATTTAGCTGTTGCTTTGTACATGAGAAAAGAATTGTTTATACGTTAATATTATATAGTATATTTTCTCTGAAATAAAATATATTTCCAAGTACTTTATATGAAAATCTATATTACAGGATGTTTCGAAACTCATGAGAAAAATTTAATAGATGATAGAAAACATCTAAACAGTTGTTACTGTCACATGAAACAACGAAACACCAAACGGAGAAGGGAGGTACTAAATAATTTTACTGACAGAAAGTATTTCAAAATTCCAGAAAATGCTTAAAAGAGCAATCGTCTGTAGTAATTCAGCGCACTTTTCCATAAACACCCGGTATTTCTCGGACGGCGCTGGCAGCAACAGAAATTCTGGCAACTAGGTCCTCGCCAGAGTCTATAAAGATTTTGTAGACGAGACTTTTCAAATGGCTCCACAGGTAAACGTCCAGATAAGAGAAATTGAGTGATCTAGCCGATCGAGGTGTGGGATTATTCCGACCAATCCATTTCGTGTCCACTCTGTCGTGCTGGAGCCACATATGTGCCTGTGTGTTGGCTGCAATAGGCTGAAATAACTGGCAATACCTTTTGTAAAAATGTGAGGTATGTTCTACCGTCCTATAGAAAAGGCAAAAGGTATGGGCCGATCAAATCGTCACCCACAATTCTAGTCCAAACAATTACGCTGATACACCTCTGATTTGCACAAGGGCGTCAATCGTATTGCTAGATGACCACACATGAAGGCTTTACGTATTCGAAATGCCTTCACGAATAAAAGTGCATTCATCTGTGAATAAAGCATGCGTGCTAAAATCAAGCTGCGCGGAAAACTGTTGCAAACCTAACGTGCAAACTCGACACGTGGCGCATAATCTGCAGATATCAAGGTTTGCACTTTCTGTACATGGTAGGGGTGTAAACCTTTGCCCCGTAGTATTCTCCAAACAATAATGTGGTGCGTATTTACGACACAGGAAACCTCTCGCATCCGGACGATCTTCCACTCTTTGCAAAATGCCATTTTCAACTTATAGCGTCCACATATTCCTGACAAAACCTGTGTCATTCATGTCGGTGACAAGGGATCCCGTTTCGCACAAGCACCGATGCAATCGCTCGAACAATTTTTGGTCTTCTCAGAAAATTTCTGTCGGCTTCCAGAGCATTTCCACTTGCTAGGCCATACATAAATTGCACGTCGCCATGCCTCCTGAAAACTACGGTAGAAATGACGAAGTGTAGGAAAACGCGCGTTTTATGCTTTCCTATACAACGCCGTCTAGAGGTTCACAACTTTCTCTCCGCCTATGCATTGTACGGAGAAAATTGCTTGTTTAGATGTTTTCTATCGCGCTTTCAATTTTTTCGCGTGAATTTTGAAATACCTTGCATATTGATAAAATCGATTATATTCATAAAAAAATTGCAGAATAATCTATTTTACGCATGAAATACATATTTTTTATGATAAAGTGTCAATACATATTTTTTACTTCAGTACAATTCTTTGTTAGCTTATTGTTGTACGATCGCTTATTATGTAACGGAGCTAGTATTCTTTCAAAATTTAATTACATGTTACTAAAGAATGAATAAATATTAATAAAATATTTCCATAAATCTTTCTTATTCTAATTTAAAAAACTATCTGAGGATGCAAAAAATAAAATTCTTTAAAATATTAGTTTCCTTCCTTTGTTTTTGTTTCTGTTTTGTAAAATTGCTTATTTTTTACACATATTATATTCTTATGATACATCCTGAAAAAATGCTCTGATACAATAATTTAAATAAAAAAAAGATTAATACAGACGCATTTGGGAAGAAAGTAATATAATATAAATAGCAATTTACGAAATTACTTAATTATCTCCTCAGAAATTATAGAGGTAATACATATAACGAGTGTTCATTCAATTAATAATTTACGCTGAATAATTCCATTCAATACCTTAGATCATTTTCTTTTGCAAATACAGGATTCTTATATAATTTACATTGAATTTTGAGAAAATTATATTTCAATAATCCTCATTTGAGCTTAAACATAATTTATCTTATTGCTTACATATATGAGCTGCAGATTAACACTGAATTAAAAATTTATCCAAATACAATGTTAAAGAAACTT
>BMAW01019496.1:114040-181363 GCA_019974015.1 Nephila pilipes | reverse complement strand
CAATGTTTTATCAGAACACGAAACTCGGTTTTTTCCATTTTTTAAACAAACTACAAAACGACTTTACTCCAACCTCGATAACTCAGCTGTTTCTGGTCCGATCGACTTAAAATTTTGACACGTTTCAAGCAAAGGTTAGTACTCTAGAAAGCCCTGGTTACTGGTTTACTACGAGCGTCATCTCTGGGTTAGTCTCGGGAGTTATTGATTGATGTGTTATGATATTATAAATTTTTTGTATAAATTAACTGAAAATGAAAATGAAATTTGTTTGTTTTATCAGATGTGTATATCCCTCTTTCTCCCCATTGACTATGAGTCAAAATGACTTATTTAAATGCTTTTTCATTTTACGTTATATCATCTAAGTACGCATTCTAAGCATTAAGTGACATTTCTGTGCCCATAAGATACAGTAAGCAAACTCATTAGATGGAAACTACTTTTGTTTTCAAATCAATAATATAGATAACTATTTCTATTCTCATTATTGTTATTTAATACGCGTCATTTTTTTTATTACAAAGTAAATTATCTTTACTAAAGTTCAATTAATTCTACCTAATAAAGGGATAAGACCAAAAATTATAACTATTTAACAACAACAAAACGTTCGAACTTTAATTTTATTTTCTGTGTTCGCTATTCTACGGAGAACAGCATATTTTATTATACTTCTCATTCATGTTTGAATCAGTTCCTTTTTTATACTGGAATAAAATGTGTTCCATGTTTCGTCTTCTATACTGTAATGCTAAATAGATTTCGAACTTAACATATTGGTATGAAAAACGGTACTTTCTTAGAATGTTCCTATATTTTAGGTGTATCGTATCATAAGAGGATGTACGTGTTACATAGTCACAAATTTTTATGAAAATGGAACAGTTTTTTGTTTGAAAATATGTTCTAAATTTCGATCAGGATCTTTGACATTAGTCAGATAGAGCCTTAAAATGCTCTATTATGATAAGTATGCTAATTATTAAATTCAAAATATTGACATTATAATACAATATAAATATAATAATCACATTTAGCTTGTTTAATGTATATTTATATTGCTAAGATGTATTTAATTAAATATTTCATTGTATGCCTTTATTTTAATATCCGAAAAGAATATCACTATCTACTCCAATATTTTATCGTTTGCGCTTATTTTAACAGACGATTCTTTACGGAAGAATCGTCTGTTTTTAATTTTTTTGTTGTTAATATTGGCACCAATTTTGTACTTTAGAGTACATGTTCTTATTCTTTTTGTTCTTAATATTAGCACCAATTTTGTACTTTAGAATAGTTTTGCTTGCCTAAATAAATAACGAATTAACAGCTTGGAAAAAAGTTTTTTTTTCTTTTTTATAGTACCTTATTAGCCCGAATATAACGCGATATTTTTGGACTAATTATTTCCCGCTAAAAGTTAGACACACTCTAAATTAATAGTATATGCAATGAGATATAATGCCTCTTCTTATTAATTTATAATAATTAATAATAATCAGTAATAATATGTGTTATCAATTATTTTAAATAAATGCTTATCTGATTAAATTACATTTTCTTTGAATAAAATGAATGAATCACTATCTTTATAATAATTTCTGTGTCTCGTTACATTAAGGATAATATGATAATTGCTTTTGTGGAACCTGGAGTTCAGAATTAAAGCTGATTATTACATCTTTCAAATAATTTTACTTTTTTGAGAAATTAGTTGAGATTTGGGTGAAATTTAAGCTTGCTCTAAAACATATAATAGTTAATTAATATACATAGAAAAAGAAATGTTCCCTTCAAAACAAAATCCTGTCATTTTATTTCTCAGTTATTGATAGCACATAACAATATTACATCTCTTCATGTATTTTAAAACTGAAAAACATACAGTATTTGTTTTTAGCATGCAATTTTTGACGCTTGCTTTGCAAATCTTTCTATCACAGCATATAGACACAATTGGAAAAACTATATTTCTGTCTTTCAAGGCTATTCGTGCATTTTCATTTCCCATTCGTAAAAACTGCCACAAACGTGCTAGCGAATGCATATTCGACGCCCAAGTTTTATAGCTTTTCGAGCCGATGCATTTATTTTATGTTTTTGATTTCCATAATGTTCTCAGAATCTAACAGATTATGTCAAATAATAATCCCACGAAGGCCGGTTATTTTAATTGAGGAAGTTGATCACGATTTGTGAAGATTGTTCCTGGTATTGTTAGAAGGAGATGAGTCGTTTTTGTGTCACATTTCTTTTGTTGATTTCATTTCCGAGAAATATGTATATTGGCACTATGTGGGTGCTGCTTAAACAGATTTCCTCTTTGAAAAGGAGATATGATGTCTTTTTTTCTGTTTGATTTATAGAATTTTTATTGTACTTGCAGTTTTTGTTAAATAACGCAATATGGAGGAGATTGTTCTTTAATTCAGGAATATTGTTCTTAGTATTGTTAGCATAGGTTCAATGCGTTTTATGAGATATTTTTTTTATTTATTTTCTTAGAATAAAGTTCATTGACATTATACAGTTCTTATTTGAACATTATCATTTTAAAAATAGGTGTGATTTTTATTTAAGGTATCCGAATAGGTTGAAAAAGTGATTTTTGAAGAAAATTTCGATTCTTTTTATTGTAAATTAAAGACCTACTTTTCAAGATTCCATAATAGTCTTTATTTTTACTTTATGTGAGGTAGAACTCAAAATATAGCGTTTTTAATAATGTGTAGTAGTCGAAAATGAAAGCGGAAGTAGTGACATTTAAGACCGGAAGTACAAGATTTATCCTTTTTTAAGGTATTATTGCTCTAAAATAATGTTTTAAAACCTTAATTTTAATTTTCTACTTAATAACCTACAGATTGTTTATAATTATTTCAAGTCATTTTGTTGTAGATGATTGGCAACTTTTTTTTCAAATATCGCTAATGTTTGTTTACATTTTTGATTCGTGTTATTTCGCTTATTGTTAGCTTTTTTTTCTATATTTTGCATTACTTTCAGTTCTTATTTTGTTTGAAATTAAATTTAAATTAATTTTTCTTCAAAATATGAGTAGAAGTGGTTCATATAATGTGTTAAAAATGTTTTAAGGAAACTAAAAGAGTTGTACTCTATATGATTCAGCATGTCAAGGAGAGAAGACTGCAAATGAAATGATGCTACAACACAGTAGTATACCTGAACATGATGAAAAGTATTCATCAGGTTATTTAACTAGGAACTTAAACATTGATTAACAAACTTGATTTGGTGTATAATTTCGTTAAAATGATTTGTAGTCATCAGGTGCCTTAATTAGATTTTAATGATCTTAATTAGATTAGAAATGATCAGGTGCCTTAATTCGATTTGTAGATTTTATACAAAAAAAATTTTCTAAAATTTTGAAATAGAATTAGAAAATTTTCGAATTAAAATAGCTGAGGCAAATAAATTTTGAAAAAAAAAAAAAAAAAAAAAATGGGATTCAAAATATAAATTGCGTACGTTCTAAATTGTATATATTTTAACTAAAATAGTTTGTAATTAATTTACACATTTTGGGAACATACGTTACTTATTATGTATACTTTTCCAATACATTGTAATACTGGAATTTGAAAATTATCAAAATCCTCCATGAAAATTAAAACAAAACGAACACATGGCGGGGAAAGGAGTTCCCTCCTACAAGATTTGAAAACAGTGTTATTAATTTTCTTACTTTTTAATTCATAATTTAAGAGTAATATCAATTTTATTTTTATACAATGAGAATAGCGAATAGTGTCCTCTTCTTTTTATGTGATAGTACAATAATTTTGTACAGCATTCATCTGTAATAAAACAATAGTAACAATTTAACTGTACAGCATTTAAACAACAAAACTTGCTACACATAGTGTTATCATTTTTATGTTTGAGAAAAACTTTTAAAATGTCATCTTTTGTAATTTATGAGATAACTCCTAGAGAAATTATATATCGTTATGGCCTCTTACTAGCAATATTTTTTGGCATAAAATAGTTCAGAATGTCAAAAATGTTTACAATTTTCGTATGTCATCCCGACACATATCATTGCGTTGCGGTTATTTTGAATACATATTTATTAGGATGTGACAGACCTTGAGACAGACAAAAGTATTTTGTAATCTAAAATATCTTCGCGGTTCGTTTGGCATTTTTAAGATATAAAGTCTTGGAACCAATTTCATTATTAAAAATTCGTCAATTCTGCATTTAAAATGAGCGTAAAAATTTTAATAACTAGAACTGTTTACTTAATTTTAAACAGTATTTTAAGGAAGAATTCGAGTAAGATGTGTTATTCATTTTTTTAATCAATTAAGCTGTAAAAAAATCGTATATGAAAAATTTAGGGGTGACGATAAGCTTGTGAATGTTAACTAATGTCTCAATAAGAAGCAACGAGAGGGTATTTTTGACGAATCTCGAAATTTTGAACCTTCGTCAAATGACGAGGAAGACGTTTCAGCTCACACGTATATTCCATTTCACGTCATGGGAGGACGAGAGACCTCGACTTGATCTTAATGTGCATCAGCCCCGCTGTTCGGCGGGTTTTAAGTGTGAACAGGCCTCGAACCCACGACTTGACGAAAACAACACCGGCCTCGAACTCGCGACCATGATCACTAGATAAAGATGTGAGAATTAGGTGTTTTTATTGTGTCATCTTGTATTATTTTATTCTGTTTTGCAAAAAATAGTTCGATATTTTTTTAAAAAAAACATCATCCATTTTGATTCAGTGAACCTATGTTCATTCTAGGAAGTTGAACTGTGGAATAATACATATAAAAATGCTTTTAAAGTCGAATTAATAGGGGCTGGAGGCGATCCGGGACATCAGAAATTTGGATTAACCAGAGAATGAGAGAGTTGAAATAAAATAATACATACGAACAGAAAAAAAAAATCTTTATTTTCCAGAAATAGTGTATTAATCATATAATTACTGAAAATAAAGACTCCTACTTTGCTTGTAAACATTAGAAATGCTTGTAAAGTTTTTTCATTGCATTTTGCAATAAAACAATGTAACACCACATGCCGTATGTTACTGGTGCTAAATGGTGTAACTAAGGTTTTGTTGACTGCAAAAAATATTTGTGAAGTTTCCCCTTTACCTCCAATCTTTACGTTCTTGTATTCATAACTATTAGAATAATTCAGTGAATGCAACATGTTTTCCTCCAAAATACAAGTATGTGGATGAAATAAAGAAATGTTACTATGAAAATTAGCAGTTGTTTCTAAACTTAAAAAAAAATTCTTGTAGACCAATCAGAGTTATCCAAAGATCTCCGATAAGGCACTCGACTTAACCAGACTCTACTGTACATTTTTTGTTTCCCTTGTGAGCTTTGAAGACATGTCAACTTAGATAAGAGAGATATAGACTTCACAAAAGATTATTTGAATTAAGGCTACCTATTAGAAATATTTCAGTTCTGATTTGTAAATATCTTTGATAATGATAAACTGAACCTGGATTAGGTGTCGAAGTAATATTCATTTTCTTTTCCTATTTTATATTTCCTTTATTATATTCATTAATATATTCTGTTAAAGCAAATGCTTACTTCTGTCTTTCTTCGTGAGTTCAGAGGAATGAAAGAATTTATTAAAGAACAATGAGGTTAATTTATTAAAAACATATTTATGTTTTCTACTAAAATAATAAGTTGTGATAATTTGATGTATTAATAACACTTCAAATGTATAATAATAATAACATCTTTGATGAAAAAAAGAACTTTCATACGCTTAATTTGATTCCTTGTAAGTCTCAAGGCAAAAATGTCCATTTAAGTATATCAAAATAAATCCACAGGTATTATACAGAAAGACATCAATTAGAAGAAATTCCAAAGCAATTTTTGAAACATTTTATTTAATGTTCCATATTTTGTATACGAATAGTTTTAATTTAATATTAATTATTATTCGATTTTTCATAAAGAATAACACTTGCCATGACAAAAAAAGGATATTTATGAAAATATTGTTATTAAAAATTCATTATTCTTCAAAATATCAAATACAATACATTTTGATATTAATTATAAATTATGTTGATCGTTTCTTAGCCCTAATGAAACATTATTTTAGAAATAATGTATCTTCAAACAATACAAAATTCTATTAAAGCTATCTCATAAATAAATTTTGTTCTTATTTTAATTGTAATTCTTTACAATCAATTATGTGTAAGATTAAACAAAATATAATAAAAAAAACATTTGCTTTAGAAAACTCACCACAAAAAATATTGATGATCTTATGAGCTTTTTTTTTTTTTTTTGGTGGAAAGTATTTTTGTTGAGTTCACACCTAATCCTACGATCTTAAACTCCCATTTTTAGAACTCAAATCGTAAATATTGTTGGTAAAAATATCCTTGAAAATCCTTTCAGTATTTTGCTGCATTCTTTTTTATTTTATTTTTTATCTTCTGATATTTTTCAAGTATTGTACTGAAGTTAAAACATTTTCTTGATAAATCCGTACATTTGTTTGTTTAAAAATACTGTTTCTGAATACGAGTTTTTATTATTTTGTTATGAATGCATTTCTGTTTCATTATAAATATAATATTGCATAAACATTTTAAAATTCTTTTAATATATTTTAAATTATAAGGGATAAAAAAATACAGAATAAATTTTAAAAATGTATTTTATAATATAAAGAGATATAAATTTATATGTTTAGCTTATTTTAAGTTCATATTCTATTTAACGCCTTCATTTGAAGAATATAATGCCTCCAATAAGAAAAAAAATAAGTCTTTAACTATTTCATAATATTTGAAATATTAGATTTTCTTCACATTTATATTACGAAAGTTTTAAGTTTTATTAAATAATATTATATAGAGTACCTTAATCTTATATATTGTAAATCCTTATTAATATTTTCATTTCTTTTTTAAGGGCTGGTGCTGTGCTTAGAAATGTGAAATTTATTCTTGAGTGTAAATTTTAATTACAATGGTTAAAAAGCAAAATACTTATATTCATATTAATATTTTTACTGCACATCTTAAGTTGAAATAACTGTATTTTTTCGCGTTATACTTTATTGATTAATATACGGTACAGTCAATAAATATTGAGGCATATGATATTTCTCAAAATATATTTAATGTGCCTCTGAAACATTTATCATATTATAATATTATTCGAAGAATGTAAAAATGTACTCATATAAATCCTGTAACATCTTAGCATCTCCATTCTTGGTTACACTCTCATAAGTTGGCTTTGTATCCACGGGCCGGTCTGCTGACTTTGACATTAGCAGCACGCTCTGGCGATTATCATTAACTAAATGTTCCCAATTGCGAGATTACAGAGTTCCTAAATAGCTGATTGCTCTCTCTCTCTCTCTCTCTGAGGGTGGGTGTGCATTTACACAGGCAGAATTACGTGTGTTTTACGACTTTTCAACAGTTCCAGAATCTTAACATTTTTCGACATACCCTTAATGAGATAAATCATCGCGGCCGATTGTGGCTTATCTTCAACAAAAACATGATAGTCCCTAGATAGGCTCCAGATTTGACGGTTTCATCTTATACCTCCTGTCCTTAAACTGATCTGCAAACTAGCTGTGCATGTACTATAATGATATACTTAGTAACTTAAAGTCAATGTATCTCAATATCTTAAATTCTCTTTCAAATCTAACATTTCTTCAGATACAATTTAAATCACTTGCGTACTTACTCTTTGACATCATTGTCCATTGGAAACTGTTGCACGCGCAATGCGTTTTTGAAATCATTGATAATTTTGAAACCGCATAATATAAGGTCTGGGTTATAGGGTTTGGAGAGCGGCTCAGAACCTTCACTTGAACTTTTGGAAAAAGATCGTTTGTTCTGTTGATTGTAGGTGGCCCAGCCTTGTCTTCCAGCAAAATGACATGTCGGGGCAGTTTATTTTGTCATTTTCATTTAAATGCTTTCTAACAACGTTAACATTTAACAATAACACTGAACATTGACTGTAACTCCATGATTTAGGAATTCAGCATAGAAGACTTCTTCAGATTGAAGGAAAATGAAATAATTTCCATAATGGACACGGTAGGTCGCAGCTCGATTACCATCCATTTTCAATTCCCTGACGGACACGTAACGTTATCTAGCGTGTGAACGCTCTC
This sequence comes from Nephila pilipes, assembly GCA_019974015.1. Taxonomy (NCBI): domain Eukaryota; kingdom Metazoa; phylum Arthropoda; class Arachnida; order Araneae; family Nephilidae; genus Nephila; species Nephila pilipes. The sequence continues at coordinate 173,176 of BMAW01019496.1, read as the reverse complement.
AACTACATTTCAATCCGTCCGTTAGTATTGTTTTATTTTTCATTTGTCAATTTATCTAGTCGATAGTCCTTTGAAATAAGATGTCTACTGTGAAATGCTGCCCAATGAGTGAAACTGCTCTATTAAAATAAAAACAAAATTCCTATATATGCAGAGAAACTTAAGCAATGTTTTTTTCTTCTTTCCCCATTCATAAGATATTGTACTAGGTGGGGTTATTAAATAACGAGACTAAATCTGTAAAACATTTTATTTTGGTCTTACACATATTTACTTATTATCACCTTCAATATACAACCCTCCTCTATCCCGACAATGCTCCATGCGAATCTTCCATTTTTTAAAACAGTGCTGAAAGTCTTCTTCTGCCAGTACTTTCAGGATATGTACCGTTTTCACTTTCATAGATTCAACGAACTCAAATTTTGCTCCCTTCAATGATGATTTCACCTTAGGAATCAGATAAAAGTCGCATGGTGTAAGATCCAGTGAATAAGTCGGAAGGTTTAATCCACTAAAAGCGGCTCAGAAATAGCTAATTGCTCTCTCTATCTCTTTCTGTGCATATACACAGGCAGAATTACATGTGTTTACTTTCAGTGCAGTACTTGACTTGAAATTTCTTGAGAGACAATGCGGAGTGGCTTGTCCTACCACAATTCTTTTTTTTTTCCCTTTATTCTTTCACGGAGTTAAGATAGAACGTGAAGGTAGTAATACTGATTAATAGTTTGATCTTCAGAAACACATTCTTTGCTATATTCATCTTTTAATAAATTGTTAGTTTTCAGTTTTTTTTCTCCAAATTTTATGAGAAATTTCACAACAATTCGTTGCTCGCTTACAATTTTTGAGAAGAAACAAAAAAAAAATATGTGAATTTAGGATACCAGTATGCGGATTCTTTTACAGAAACGAAAGGCACTGTATTCGAAAGAGAAGGCTTTACGATAAACAGTATCACGCTTGCTTGGTGCATGTCTACTCCTTCTGTTGTAGTATCAGTCTCGTTTTTTATATCCACTTCTGGTATACGTCAAGTGTCTTGATTACAGACGTAATATTAATGTGATGTGCTACTGTGAACTTTCGGAGAATGTTAAAATATAGAATATTGGTCCGAAAAACGTACCATTGCATGTTCTTCTCCAGCACATTGCAAAAACTTACAAAACTGGTATAACACACACAAAAATAAAGAAACTCCGTTGAGCAACACTCGAACACCATCTGTACAGTTCGTATTTAGCGCTTTTTGACAACCACTTTTTAATCCCTCAAGGAATCGCTAGGAGAAAAAAAAAATGTTTCTCGTCGAATGAAGAAGTGAAATTGACGAGAAACTGGCTACGTGTGTGATTGGCTTCATTTTATCATAAATAAATTTTAAAAAAAACTATGCACGCTGGAAAAAAAGGTATAGATAATAAAAAAGAATTCATAACATTAGTGTAATTTTTCTAAGAAATACTACAAAAAAATATCTTTAAAAAATATCTAGGTTAGATTCACATTTTTATATAAAATTAAATCTTACGCAAACGTTTTGAACGCCTTATACAATTAATGTTATAGACAATGAAAATTTCTCGTCAAAGTAGTTTTTTTAATATTACTGAGAAAAGTCATCTTTATGCACACATCTTTTAAGGCACTATTTTGTCACTTTGAGGAAAATATTACTTTTTTTATGCGCATATAAAAATACGAACAAGTCAGCTTCTAGTTGTTATAAGTTATTTTTTGTGTTGAGAAATTGTAGCAAATTTTCTTTGTTTATTCTTCTCCAGTCAGTCGTATAAAGTAAAACGTTTTTCATTGTCTTTCTTTCATTTTCGTATGTTTTGAGTGATATAGATTATTATTATTGTTTCCTTTCTTTCCTTTACTTTTTATTACAGCTTTATCACATGATTTCAAACATATTCTTTACCATATTCATATATTTTTATATTATTTTATTTATTATTATTTATTTATTTTGGAGACAAAGAGAAAATGTGATTCAGCACACGAACGCTTTGTCATTTTCGACAATTTACCTTTAATGTTCTGTGTGATCTATAAATTGATCTTTCTTTCAGTCATTTTCTGTTTTCTGAATAAAATAAGTAGTTTTACTGAAAGATGTCTCAGGGTGTGTTAAGCCTTTCCTTCTTGGAGGGCTTATCTTTCCTATATCATTTGCTGTCAAACCATTTTATGAGATCACATACCAAAAATTGACATTCAGACGGAGAATATAAGGCACGAAGAAAGAATTTCAGAAATATTTTTGTAGTAATGAACCGACAAAATCTTAAAAACTGGTTAAAATTATACAGATTATTTTAAAATAAATAATGTAAAGTTAACTTTGTGCAAAATTCCATAAATTGTATTTGTTCCGATAACTTATAGTTAAATCACGCAGAGCAAACTACATAGTAGCCAAAATTAATATTTAGAAGGAAAAAAATATACGACTGAAAAGTATTTTGATATATTTGTCCATAATTATTTGTTTAATGTGATCAATATTTATTCAACTTTGTTTAAGAGTATCTATTCTTTTGACGTATTACTGTGTTAAAAGAAACAATCTGCTATTGAAATGCATTTTTCACAACATGGTAATGGTGATTACAAGGTGATTATATTTTTATTACCAAGAAATTCATTCTTTGTTATTTTTAAGTTATTCATTTTGGATAAAACCATACTAAAAGGGGTTTATTTAATTTTTTTTTTCAATATTGTTTTAGAATCTGTAATATCTTTTACATAATGTTGAGAAATTTTATTTTTTTTCAAATTATTGAAAGCAACTTTTAAGTTCTTAAATATATATTGTATGGGAACAGTTATAGTTACAGTAGGTTTGAAACAGTTTGAGGTTTTGTATATTGTGATTTTTATTAGATTGTATTTTTTAATATCACCATATGTTTTAAAAAATTATTATCTAAGAAATAATTTCATATAATTTTAAGATTATTTGACCGTAATAGCGGTCTAACGGAAAAGAAAATGTACTTATGACTATGGTTATATCTGTAAATTTACTTTTCAAATTACTTAAGACAATAGATTGCACCCGTTATGGTTTCTCTTACAGACCATAAATGGTGTTATATTTTTGCCCCTTTATCACCAAGAATAACGCATCTTAGAAAAAATAAATATCACCACATTAATTCATTTTATACATTTACGTATGATGTTTTATTACAAATGACATAAAAATAATTATTTGTTTAATTGTTTTGCCTTTAATGTTGTGCACAAGTTAGGGAATCATTTTTAAAAGAAACTTAACAAACAGAAGCAATTGGTTTATATTTACTGAGCGATTTATCTCTTTTTACTTTCAATCTTTTTAGCATGAATTTTAAGACATTAAACTTGTATTTTTAGAAGAAACTTAATTTTAACTGTTATTGCTATCTGCAAAGAAGATTTAGGTATGTCTCATTTTCATACTCCGTTTTGTTACCTAAATTTTATATTACTTATAATTTATTTTTGGAATACACAGACTTAATACACCCAGGTTTTGGTTTTAATATACATGATTTGCTAAGTTTTTTTCGTGTTTACTGTCATGGAGATATTTATTGGTCAGTTACCTAAAGAATACAAAGGCAGAAGATTTGATATATCATAAAATCGACACAACACTACAATTGAGTCATAAGCCTATGTTTGAAACATAGGCTTATGATTTGCTAGACATCACTTATAGGTACATATATTAGATTTTTGATCTATTTCATATTTTCGAATGACTTGTTTTAATAGGATTTAATGACTTGTGAATTTTAGTTTCTTTTGAGGTTCAAATCATTTGTTTTTAATATACACAGACTTAATACACCCAGGTTTTGGTCTTAATATACACAGACTTAATATACACAGTATATATGTGTATGTAATTATTTGACAACACACAATACTTCTATATGAATCACAGTTAAATAACTTAATCAATGCTTATACAGGTAATATCTCATGATTTAAATTATAATCCAAATTATTATAATTAAAGTAAACAGAGATAAGTGTTTTAAACTAAAAGAATGATCATTTTTCAAGTGAAAAAAAATATTTTTAATGAGTTTTTATAATTAATATTGAACGATGAGAGTTTTAATAAAGAAAGAGGTTTTTGATTAATTGATATACTTTAATAAATAGTATTAATAAGACTGCAAAGTTTATCTCTTGGTCTTGCAAAATTTTCTATCAAAAATAGATAAGAAAATACAAAAGTCGCTTCAAAAATAGTGAGATATATACGTTTCACTTTCAAATACTACATCGCTTTTATATTTTTGATACTCTGTAATTAAAGGCCATTCCAGAGAAGAAAATAGTTTTTTTCGTGAAGTATTGAGAGACATCTTCAAAGGCCTGTATAACTGTAGAAAACACTTTCAAATTTTTGCATTATTTTTCGTCCATGATAAAGCTTAATGTACGATGAAACAAAACATGCACATTAACTGCAATGCTAGAAAATTAATTTCATTTTAGTGTTTATAATAATGAATAACATATTAATTATTAACCTTTATTGATTGTTGAGCATTGTTCTCGTGATAATCATTTCTTCCATTCTTAAATTACAACTGAAATATTTTTGGGGAAAAAAACGATTTTCCAATGCTACGAAAAATGATATATAGAAGAAAGTTGATACAAGTATCATTTATAACATTTTTTCCAAAATATGGAATCTAGAATTGAGCTGAAGATCTAATCGATACTTTTATACCAAAAACTTACAGATTGATTTATGAAAGTCATAAATATTTGCCCGCCTTAATTATATGATGTAAAAACTTGAATTTACTATATTCTTGAAAGTTTGTAATGTTCTTTTTATTTTTGAGTATATAATATAAATTTATCTTATGAACATTTTTCTTTCAAAATGGGACAGGGCGGATTGCACTACTGTTCTTTTTTATTGAAAGAAACATTTTTCTTTTTTCTTTTATTGTTCTCAAAACGATATTTTATACTGTACCGTCAAGAAAACCATAGTACTTATTTCTAAATACGTTATTTTTAAATTTTATTCTATGAAATTATTTTTATTCTCACAAGGAAATCAGAAATATGACTTTATTTTGTATATAACTTAATTTCTAAAATTATGATATTCAATAGTTATCTTTAAAAACCAAGACTTAAGAATTCAAAGCTTAATATTGTTTCAAATTAAAAAAATAAGTTATTTTCTTTATCAGAATAATGATTTTTATAAATTAACAAAATAACAATAATACATCAAACGAATAAAGTGATTGGGTGAGACAGAATTTTAATAAAATTTTGCATGAATGATTTTGGGCATTCGTTTTTTAAGTATTTAAATTTTTTATCAGTTTATCAGCATGTAAAGGTACTTCAAAGTAAGGATTAATGTTGTAATCATTTAAAATCTTACATAATCATGTGAATTATAATCACAACAATTATATACAATCATAAGTACGCATCCAGGTAAATTTTATAGTGTTCAATTAATTTTTTTGTCTTCCTGATAGAATAAATTTTTCATTCTGTTTTTTTTTTAAGTTTATACTCAAATAAAATATTTTTACTGCCACAAAGAATTGAAATAAACCAGAAAAATAATTTTTATTTGATATCTAACTCGATCACTTATTAATTTTTTAAAAAATACGATGAAATTTCATAATTTTATTACAAAAATATTGTTTTCATTTTATAGTCTAATACAGTTTCAAAAATCAGAAATAAATTCACTTCTATAGTTCAACATTTATTTGTACGTAATGTCATCTTTTAAGCATTTGTTTTTATTCATTATTACCATAGAATCTAAAAAAATCCTTGACAGTAATACTTTATTTAGTAAACTTTTAAGTATTTAGGGTTTAAATTATTTACATAATCATACAAATAAGCATTCGAATTAAATCTAATAATAATAGGCTCAAATATTTGTCTGTTTTTATACTTAATTTGTTATCATGATCATCGTAGAAAAGTATTTCTAAATAACAACCTATTATCATTTGGAAATTTGTCATAATTGAATAATTAAGTTTTTTTTATAAAAACGTAAGAACTTCTTTTGAAACCAGAATAAGTGCATGATTACCTAAAGTCAGTAAAAAGGCAACTTTCTCGGAAACACCATTTATATTTATTATTTTGGGGGGGGGGAAGAAGTATTTTTTATGCCATCAAGCATTTTATGAGTTAATTATAACTGAAGGAAGGGAGAGCGAGGATTTTATAAATAAATTCTACTAAACTTTTAAAACCTGCGAATTCTTAAACATACTGTAATGGTGAAACGATTTTATTTCTTCAACAATTCCGATCAAGGGAAAATTATGTACTTATGAATTGCCTAACTCTTCAATTTATGGGATTTTTTATAATTTCAGTAATAATGTGACTAAATTAATAACCACGTAATAATAATTTATATGGTTTTTTTATGTTTCTAAAATAAACTTTCATTTTTTTAATAATATAATTTTTTTATTATTTTTTTTCATTGGAGTTTAAATGATATTATTACCTATTAGGACGTAGAATTTCGTTTTTATAGCTTTTAATTGTTATGCAAGCATGAAAATTTCTATTGTTATATTAATATTGTGAGTTAATAATACTGTTAACTCTTATATTTACATTGTAATATTTAATAGTTAACAGTAGTATTAATTATAAGACATTATGTATAAATGTGTTTATCATTTTATTCTTAATTTGGAAATGCATTAGTAATTTTTCAATATGCACTTTGAGTAACTAAAGCCTCAAAACAAACTACATAAAATTCATATTGGATGCTTCAAAATCATTACTGTTTATTAAATAATTGTGAATTAAAAATATGAAATTTTAATTTTACTCTAATTATCGGTATCATAAAGTATTTTTTTCCATAAGTTTAATACGCCAAAGAAAGAAATTTCTACAAAATTTATTAACTTATCTGTTAGACCGATACTTCATTTTATGCTTTAATGAATAACAAAATGATGAAACTTATCGTAATAGATTTCTTATTTTTGATTAACGCAATTTGAATGGTTTTTTTTTAATTTTTTGAAAATATATTGTTCTATCGTAATTTTTTAAGTAGGGGTGGAGAAGGGAGGAATTTTGGGACTATGTTGCTGACACATTTCTTTTCCAATAATATTTTATTACTGTTACGGAGGAGGAGATGAAATGTTATACTAACATAATCTATTAGAGAGAGATTTTATATGAAAAGATAAAGAACTTTCCATGTTATTGACTAGTGTAAGTAAATCGAACTACTTATTCACTTGTTAACTAATGCGACATTATCATTAATCGTAAAAAATAACTACTATTTCGGACCAACTCGAGGTTTTTTTTTTGCTTTAGTATACTAAGTTTGACCGTGATCTGTCATGAACCTGTAGTTACCGATAGTTGCTTCCCAATAGCCCTCGTGTTGCATCTAGTGCAACGTTAATAAGAACTAAACCAAACTAAAAAACCGTTAGTTGTTTTCACCTTATAACACTAGAATTGTATTTAGCTAATCGTGATACATAGTTTATCTTTCATCAACAAACAAAATTAAAAAAAAAATCACCGTTTATATGTTGCTTATAAAGCCTTGCAAAAGTGGCAAAAACCTTTACTTTGTTTACTTTAATGAAATACATAAGATAATTTTGTACTTTAGAATTCGTTGATAACTTTATATCACTCTTTTCATTACTATTTTAAAATCCAGATTTTCTTACTCCATAGTAAAGATATGCGTTTAACTCTCTTTTGTGTTGCATTGATTATCGGTTGCAAGTGTTGACATTGACTCTACATTCTGATAAGTTTGAATCAATTAAGTACTTACTCTTATTTTTCGATTTTTCGCTTTTTTAATTTTTCCGATAAATAAGGTAATTAAACTGCGTTTTTCAATTAAATTAATAAATTAAAATTTTGAATGAAAAAATAACGATTCTCTGACGATTTCTAAATATTTCGTTATAAATAATACTAATTACTGTGCGTGTTCGTGTGATCAGTATCTTGATTCCTTTGGAATTAATAAACTGCTGTTTGTAGAAAATGCAACACCATGAAGGAATCATCAGAATCAAATGAAATTCGCAGCAAATGTCAATTATAGGGTATTATGCAAATTAATAAAGTTTCAGAGCCATCGCGCGTGCGCGGCGCGCGCAGCGCCCTCTGAATTGATGCTGAAAGCGTATAAATAAAGTGCTGTAGCGGGACGTTGAAAAAAGTCTATGATTATTTGTTAGTGGCAAACGTTTAGTGAGACCTGAGTATGCCTCCACGACGGAAGAATAAGAAATTCAAGCAACTTACGGAGTTTGAACGAGGGAGGATAATCGGCCTTCGAGAAGGAGGATTTTCCTATCGCGCAATAGCAGCTCGTATGCAGCGGAACAGTTCCACAGTGATGCGAGTTTGGAAGCAGTGAACCGACGAGCACCGAACAACTCGAAAAACAGGCACTGGACGACAGAAGGTGACGTCAGAGCGCGATGATCGACACCTGCTTCGCATGGCGGTGAATGATCGCACAGCTTCCTCCAGGCAGCTGGCAGCACGTTGGTCTACTGCTACAGGTGTACAATTGTCGGCTTCGTCAATTCGTCGTCGTCTGCTGCGCCGTGGATTGCGTGCAAGGGTGCCTTTATACAGGATTCCCCTCACGGCGAATCATCGACGGCTGCGTCGGCAGTGGGCTCTTGAGCACAGAGACAGGCGAGCTGATTGGCACCAAGTTGTCTTTTCAGATGAATCACGCTTCAATTTGTGGACCCATGATGACCGTGTTCGTGTTAGACGTTATGCCGGTCAACGCTGCCTTCCTGAGTGTATTATTGAACGACATAGTGGTCGAACACCCGGAGTTATGGTCTGGGGTGCGATTTCGTATCATGGACGATCCAATTTGATACGAATTGAGGGTAATCTCAATAGCAACAGGTACGTCCGTGAAGTGCTACAGCCCGAAGTCGTTCCTTTCCTTCAAGGCATCCCTGGAGCTATCTTTCAGCAGGATAATGCACGCCCACATGTTGCGCGGACTGTTCGAGACTTCTGTTCAGCACAACGCATGCAACTTCTTCCTTGGCCTGCTTATTCACCGGATATGTCGCCTATTGAGCACGTGTGGGATATGGTTGGTCGGCGTCTCGCTCGTGATCCGCGTCCTGCAGTTTCCAAAGACGAACTTTGGTTGCGCATACAAGCGATATGGAATTCTCTTCCTCAAGCAGATATTCAACATCTGTTTGACTCCATGCCACGTCGTATAGCAGCACTTATTGCAGCGCATGGTGGCTGCACCAAATACTGATTTCGGACGCTTAATTTGTTTCTTTTGTTTTGAAAATTTCATCATTTATTTGTATCAGTACAAGTCGTTTCTGCATTAAATTTCATTTGATTCTGATGATTCTTTCATGGTGTTGCATTTTCTACAAACAGCAGTATATTAGTGAAATAGAAGAGCAGTAATAATATGATTTAACAATAATAACTGTAAAAACTTAAGCCATAGAAAATTATTTAATAAATATGCATTTGCTAAGTTATCTAAACGTTGTGACTAAAATTTATTTCCTCTTGACAAATGAATGAGAAAAAATGTCATATCGTCAGAAACAAAGACCTAGTCATGACACTATTATTAAACAAACTTTTTTTTAGATTACATTAAAAATTCTGAACTAAAACAATTTTGCTTTTAAATATAAAGAATAAAACTAATAAAATGTATTTTAATTAATCCAGGATATATAATCTCAATGTATTTCAAAAGAGTAATTTACTTAATAATTTCATTTTATACATTTATTTTCATGCATTTTTACTAAAAAGATATCTGTATACATTTAAAAATAAACTCATTTCATTATCAGAATGTTTTAGTTTATATTTTTGTTTGACTTATACTTTGATGAAAAACATAATGATTATACTGTGTGATATGAGAAATTGCTTTTTAAACCTTTTGGAGGCTTAGATTTTAAAACCTCAGTAATTAAATAAACATTCCATCTTTTTATATATAAAAGTTTACTATATACTAGGTTTTATATATTAATATATTATAATTAACTAACACATTTCCTCGTTTGCAAAATTTTCGAGAAATTTATTTTTAAATTAAAAATTCTCCAATTATTCATTTACTCTGACACTATTTCATCAGAGCTATATGGATTTCGATCGCTGCATTGTATGTATCATTGTTGATTCAATATTTAAATTTATTAAAATTTAATTCATACAGTGAAATATTTGTGTTCATGTTGTGTATTACAACATTCGTTCCAGTACTCGAATTTAAATCACGTGGTGTTCTTGTTATGCCAATATGATTATAAACACGCAGTTTCAATCAGTAAGGGAGTTTATTATTATCCAATTATCACTCAAAATATTGAACTAATTATTTCTCTCCTCACATAATTCATGTATGGTATATCTATAAAATCACTATATGCTATGTACTGTATCTCTTAAAATATGTTTTAAATATTCGTTAATTATATGTTATATATATTATGTGTCACATACATTGTATTATGTGTCAAATACATTGATTGAGGGTATAGAATGTACTACTTATTTTCCTGCAGTTTTTTCTATTTATATTATTGGATGTGTTTTTGGAATGAAATTGGAAATAATGTAATAGAATCTGGAATTAACCTTTTGAAGACGGCGGGTTTTGTGAGGAAAAGGCCCTTAAAGACGGCGCCTTAGGCGATGTTTACTTCCCCCTTTTTTATCGCTCATGGATGGCACCATACATAGGCATACAAAAGAAGCAAGATAATTGCTGCTGTCCGCAGTCAATGGGGATGTTCGTGGCTTAGAAAGTCCCTAAATACAAAGAGTCTCCCTTTCTTAGGGAAACATATTTTCTTGGAGATCTCAATTACGATTTCAGTACAAGAAAATTTGAGAAATTTATTTATTTTATTTTTTTAAAAAAGAAATTATTTCCTAACAATTTAAGCTGCTTTTCACCTAGATTTCCTTTTTCAATATTATTAAGAGCATTGAGAGAAATAGCACAAAACAATGATGATAATATAAAGCATTGCACAAAAAAATGAAACGCTTATTTCATTGTAGACAAAGGTACACACAATAAACTAACCAAATTTAATTGATATTATTCAAGTAAAATTTATTTATATTTTGATTTTCAGTAAATTTTTTTAAAATAGATATAAAATATTTTAAATTTATTTTTAATTCTTTTAAATGCAGGAATTTGATACACACCTGGTGTTAAAACTTAAAATAATCAAATTAGAAATAAGAAGAAAATAATATGATACTTCATAAATTGCACGTAATTATAATCAGTAATACAAAATAAAATAAAAAGCAAAATTGCTGATCCTGTCTCTTGATGTTATAATGTAAAATTCAGACTTTCTCAAATCGATAATGAAGTAAGTTTAAAAGCTCTTATAAGTATTCACAGCATTTGTATAACAATAGACATATCATCATAAATAAACTATGCTCTTTTGGAAACTTCATTATTACTTAACTTATAATTGTTTTTCTCTTTTAGAACATGCCAGAGAAATCTTAAAAATTTAAACACTCTTAAGAATTTTCTTATATATCTTCCATGAAGGAATGATACATTTGATGTATAATTGTCATTTTTTATTGTTCCATATTCCATTATACTGTGATACATTAATATTTATAATATTGAATGAATCCTAAGATTAAGTCTAAATTTTATTAACAAGCATTTTTCAAAAATGAAAACTTTATTTTTCATTGATCTAATTCTTCCTATATATGCTGAAAATTATGATAAAATATTCACTATGGCAAATAAATGAGATGAATAAAAAACAAAACCATTAAAAAAAAGGTGTTTCGCATTATGCTCTAAAATGTGAGTATCCTAAGGCAATAAATGTTGGCCTTTGTTAAATAGTGCCACATTGTAGTTTCCACATGTTTTGACGGTTAGGTCAAACAAAAGGTGACGATTAGGTGTTCCAACATGTAGCAGAGCTGATACGCATTAAATCAAAATCCTTACGTTGCCGCGGTGTGGAAATTAGAAGTGGACGCTCTAGCTCGGCTATCGTTCTCGTTACTTGTTTAAATTACGAGGTCCGTCTTATTACTTTGTCCCTTATGTTACTTGTAAATGAAATATTAATAATTTATCATTTTACCTACGTGTTCCTAAAAATAAATTCTTTAAATGCACATAAGAAATTTAAAATTATTTTTTTCCCAATAGTAATAAATGTTTCAATTAGTAAAAAAGAGGAAATGCTTTGAATTTTTAGAATACTTCTAGTAAAACGCAAACAATAAGCTGATATCGAAGACAAAATATTATGACTGCAAACATTTTTAAGTTGCCGAGGAGCTTCATGTATCTCGGTAATCTTGTTTATATAAAAGGAATATATGATTCTTATTTGTACTTAATTGTTTTGCAAGTAATGACAACATACTGGAGCTTCTTACTTTTTTTTCACTTTTCGTACAAAAAGTTATATTCTTAACCTTTAGATAATCCTTACTTTTTATTTAAAATTTCAAAAGAATTGCATAATATTGTTTTAATTCTAAGATTACTGCTCTGATTTTTGTGCGATAATAAACTGATTTTTGTGTGTGATTTTGTGCATATGATAGAGCCAAAGCCAATACATTCCTACGAAGACAACTCTTTCGATCAACATTCAAAATAATTACAAAAACCTTTCCTTCTCAACGCACAGACTCCTCAATCGGTTTAGAAAAAACTGACAACAATTTTTCTTTACTTTCTTCAAAACGAAGGAAAACTTTAGCTTCAAATATCGTTTTTTCCCTCCCCCCCCCACTTCGTCTGGACAGTCCCCTAAGTGACTGGGTCCTTTTTACATTATCTCTCAAAATCTAACACAATATCAGTTCACTGAACGGTTATTTTCAGTTTCCCGATAACGTTCGCAAAGTAGAAGGCCTTCTTTTAAGTTCGTCGGCATAGTTTCTATTTATCCTATGTCCAACAATGTAACAGAAAAGGAAATCACTTTCTAAAGCTTTATTACGGCAATAAGAGGAAGAACCACGGAAGAATAGTTTTCCGGCTACATGAAAGCAACCTTGAAGATTTACAAGAAGGCAGATGTGCATTTCTAAGTTTTATTACACCAAAAAGGCATATGATAATCAATAATGACCAAAACCTGAAAGAATCAACAATAATCAAGAGGGAGAAGCATTCTTTGTCGATATGAAAGCTTTTACAACTTGTTTTTCATGCTCATTTACAAGAGCCATTTGATTCTCTATTCAGAGTTTTAAACGTTCGGGTGCCTTAGAACGCACCCGAACATTCCTTTCTTTCTACTATCGTACATAAAAAGTGTGACTCATGAATAAATAGGCGAGAAAAAAAAAAGAAAACGAACAAATTTTTTTTATTTCAATGTAACTATCTGTTAGATTCTGATTACATTTATTTTTCAAATATATTTTAGAGTATTTTGCAAATTTTATCGTAATTATTATTATTAAAGAAACTTATTATATTTTTTTTTTAAAAAAAAAAACTTCTTTCAAGTTTCGAAAAATCAGGAAATCCAACATTGTAGAACTTTTAAAGTATAATATATAACAAAAGCAAAAACTTTATTCTTGCTTCTAAGGTTTTTGTATAAATCGGGGAATTTTTCTTATGCTAAAGAATTTGTAATATTCGTCTCCTACAAATTTGAAAGAAAAAATATCGGAATTAATAGTTTTTGTTTCGAAGACTCAACTTTTATACATCAATTGTCATAATAAAAAAATGTCGGAAATAGTTTCTTGCTTTTATAAATTCGAAAGACTACAATGTACAGTTTTAAAAATCTATAACAAATATTTTTGTAATTTTTTTTTGTTGCAAATATTTTTTTCTTTTTTTGTTGTTTACACACGGTTAAAAAAAAGTGTTTCTTTTTTTTTATGTTTCGATATAAAATTCTTAAAAACTGTTTTTCAATAAGCATAACTTAAGATAACAATAAAAATATGCTTCTGTACAGCAATACATTGTGTAATTATGCACAAATTTTCATCAAAAACAGAATGCAAAAATTGCTTCAAATTCTCCACAAATATATTTTAATTAGTTTTACAGGTATAAAAGTTAATAAAAATGTAGAACTGAGGTATTTTTAAATCTGCAAAATGCATAGCAATACGTGTATTAGTAAAAAAACATTCATTATGAAAATATGTAATTATATTCTTTAGAATGAAAAAAATAAAATAAAAATCATAAAAAAAAAATCACCACTTAAAGTTATAACACTTTTTTGAATAAACTTTGGAAATAAAATTTTTGTGTAACATATATTTCTTAGTAATATTTATATATATTATTATTTGAATAATAAAGTAAAGTGGAACCATTTAATAATAAAGTGGAACTAGAAATTAAAAATTTATTTCCAAATATTTAAATATTGTTTAAGTTCAACATATTAATCCAATAATTTCATTACAGCGGCTCCTTTTATCACATTATTTCCTGTAAAAGGTAAAATTGTCGCTTTATGGGTTATTTGTGGGTCGTTCCAGATTTTTTTTATTTTGTTCTTCGGAGACAACCTCATCTTCAACCTCTCGACTCAAATTTAGAGATTGATCTAAATCATCTTCCTCATTTTCTAACTCACAATCAGAATCAGAATCATCAAAAATTTCGTCTCTAAATCAGCTAAAATATTCTGAATCTCTTCCGTGGTAAGTTCTCTTTTACGTTTAGGCATTTTTTTTTTAAAAAAAATGAAATTAATTTAAAATGAAATGATTAAGTAATCGAGATGACAGAATCACTTACAAAAATAACTATGCACTCACCGCTAGTGAGAATTTGAGTATGAAGGAAAAAAGAGGGATTTTTAGGTAAGGGTGAAAGAGGAAACTCCACCCCCCCTCCCTTCTGAATACAAAAGAAACCGGTCAAGCAGATGATGTTCCGGGGCTATAATAGGCCTCATGCTGATTCGAAAGCTGTTTACAGGGGAAAGCACGGCTTGGCCGCTACATCGGTCTGCGCCGGCTTTTAAGGGTATATTCCTTTTGGCCTGTAGATCGGCCAGCCGTACTCAAAAGGTTAATGATAGGAATCATTAAAGGTAATTAATTTTACCTGTTGTAAGAGATGTTGCTTGATTTTATCTGGAAAATTAATCCTTATGACGAATTTAAATGAAATGATCCTCTAATTAATATTATCATATGCGGTTCCTTAAAAAGTAACAAAATAATTCGTGCGTGTATTTTGTTGACATAGAGTTTGCCCAAAATACATGTGTGGAAACGTAATCTAGTGCTATGTGCTTTTCATATTTCTATGCAGAATACATCACTGCATACATGATGTGATAAGAAATGTTTGTGGAATTTTATTTGTAGAGATATCAAAACTGAGACTAAATCAACTACTATGGCCAAAATCAGAGTTTTCTTTGAAATAGCTATCATTTTTCAGAAATAAATCTTATCATAACTGAAAGTAATTTTATTTAAAAGGTATCAACTGCTTTCTCAGTTGCATATCTTAGTACTTATCTTTTTAAAGACCAAGCAAAACCTGTAAACAAATGTATTTATATAATATTCATGTCGTGAGCATTTTACGTAATTGATATATTTCAAAATATTTATAATATACAAAAACGTTTAATTACTGTACCATACATTTTATATTATCTTAAAATACGATATGTTATGCATTTTTAGCCTGATTCATTTAAAAAGGGTTCATTACTAGCAATAAATCTATAATAATTGATGTCATGATATAATATATTAACTAGTAATGTGTGATACGTAATGTATAGAGAAAATTAATATTATTTTGTTGAATGTTGATCTAGTTAGTAAACGTCAGGAGAAGGCCAGAAGATAGAATTAGGGAAAATGATTGAAAAATATGTTAATAATATCATTTATAATTATTCTTATTATCTTAGCTGTGAAATATTATAGTTTACATATTATATTGCAATTAGAGTTTTTGAAAGATAATTATAATTTTAAACGTGTGAAAGCTGCGTTATTGAATATATTTTACCAATTTACCATAACCTTAATTTTATTTTGCTTAGAAAGTTGTTCTCCAAAAAGTTGTTTTTAGTACTTATTAATGAATTAATAAGTACTAAAAAGATTTTTTTAGGGAAAAAATAAATCATAAGAAAGATTTGTATTCTACGTAAGTTATGGAAGCTCTTTTTTTGTTGACATCAAATTATGTTTAATATGCGCCAAGAACAATGGTACCATTTGCTTTGTTATTTCTTGCAATGTTTTATTGTGTGATGATGCGATGGCGTTTAGAAATAAATTGTGACTTCTTACCACCTATTTCTTTATGCACCCTTTTCATAGATTCTCTTAAACTGCATTTTTTGTAGTAATTTTTTTACCAAAATATAGTGAAGAATTTAACATTTTAGTTTATTTCTTGCAGAATCTATCTCTGCTTACTTTTAATTAATTCGCAGATTTTTGTCTTTTGAAAGGAAATATACCTGCTTCAACTTTATCTAAATACATGTAAATGAGGTCTTCTTTCTGTTCATAATATTTCTACTATGTTTTAGTAAAACAATGCTTTTAAGCTATGTATTACCCGTTTGCAATCTAAAATATTATAGATAATAGAACTATTATCATATCCATTAAATGACAAAAAAACAGCATTAAAGAGGAATAAGTATTTAAATTAGCTACACTTTTACATGCTTTGATTATTTCCTTCTTTAATTTTGTAGACCTGTACATATTTTTTTTATCCTCTAATGATAGCTGTAGAGTTAACCGTTTCTTTGATAACAATTTACTTTCCATGTATATCCATTACTCCTGCAAAACTGTAGATTCCTTATAGTCCACTTCCAGGAGTATAGAAAATCTATAAGAATCATGCACTGTTTGGATTAGATTAAGTTAGGCTAACACGGGATTAAGCCAATGGTCAGAATATATGCTGTCCAAATGAAGATGAGTTACCTTGCATCAAATGATAATTCCAAAGGCAAAAATTGAAATATTAATTAGAAGAACAATAAAAAGCGTAAAACGATGTTGTTTCTTTATGATGCATACTTTTAATTATTGTGGAGCTTGTATCGTTTCGCAATAATAACCTTTATCTGTTTCTTAAGTATTAAAAATAATTTTTTCACGTTTCGAAACTAACTAAAGTTTAAAATGTCACAAATTATCTATCGTATATCCCTCCAACTTTCCTTATGAGCATTTATATGACATTATTTGATTCAAGAGCCCCGACGTGTAAATTATGTAAATTAGCGTTAACATATGAATAGAAGTCTAGTAAAATGAGGTAGTTAGTGGGAGTAGTTTAGATAAATCAATTTGTAGCTGCGAATCACTTTATGTTGTTGTAGTAGTAGTAGTAGTAAAGAGAGAGATCGGAAATTTTGAACTGCAAGAGTAGTCCTGCGTTAACACAGCGAAATTTGGTTGTATTAGTTCTGGACTTGGACTCACTTTTAATTGTAGTCAGATAAGTAATACTTGTATTTTCTGATAATTTTTAATTGTGCTCTCGTGACGAGTTTTCTCTACAATCATTGCACACATCTTGATTTCTAATTATTCTATCAGGAAGATTAAAAATAAGTTAAACTTGACTCTGTGATTATGTAGGCTTGTTAATTACTAACTGAACTGTTTTTACAAGTCACAGTACAAGTTAGTGCGAGAAACGAATTCGGTATATCAAAATGGTGCTCAAAGTCGCCAATATACATAAAATAGAATTAAGATTAATAACTTAAGCAAATAATATTCATTTGAAAACCTATTATAAAAAATTATTTGTCATTAGCTGCAAACATTATTCAATAATTCGATTTTTATTCACTTAGTTCCATTGTACTGTTTACTGTCTTAGTTCTTTTTAATGTTTTTCCATTTTAATTATTATCATTTTACAATACATGAATTTTTTGTTTTTAAAATACTCCTGGCTATTAACATTTTGAAGATGAAAATATTTAAAGATTCAGTATTTTTGTTTAGTAATAAAATAAGAGAGATATAGATATATGATAATTTCAGTAAGTGATAATTTTATGTTTGTGATAATTTTTCCTCTGTAAAACATTTAGAAAGACTTTTTCACACAAACAAAAGAAATGCTACACTTAATTTCAATAATTTTTTCTCTATTAATTATTCATTGAAATACCATGAATTATCATTTTATATATTATTACAAGTATATAGGAACTATTTTAAAGTTATTTTAAATTTTAAATCTTCGTTCTAAATTTAAATACATTTGAAGAAATGACGGAACCTCTTTACGAAAATTGATTCAACAACTTTCGTGTTTAATATACACATAATTGAATGATTATTTTTGTTGAATACATTTCATACAAATAAAGAAATATTAAAAGTTCAATGTTCTGAATCTCCCAGATTTTTTAAAATAAAAAAAGATCTGCTATAAACTGTATTTAAATTTAAAAAAAAAACTCTTATTAAAGATTAAATAAAATAATGTTCAAATCCATAGCTTTGTTATGTTAATTATATTGCACTCTCTCAAAACTCAGTTTCATTTTCATTTCAATTCAAAACAACTACTCTAGATCAGAACTTTATTTTGAGAAAGGAAAATACTCTCTCGTTAAATAGATAGATATCGAGACCAGAGCAACGCCGAATTATCAGAAAACGAAAGTTTACTGTAAAATCTCTGATAATAACACATTAAAACCGTAAAGGATAAGTATTATTGTATAAAATATAATATAATACACTTAAATAAAATGCCAAACACACAAAATAACTAAAAATACCAGAGCTGTTCTGGTTTGTATGTATAATCTACATTATTCCATTGAATTAGAAAGCATAAACTTTTTCTATTCTTATTAGCCAGTGTAAATACGTCAAAATACTGACAGGGTCAAATAGATAAAATACCAATTAACAGAGGGTGCAAGGGACGCATGCTTACTTCCAAATACGATTGCCGCATTTTGAAACGCATTATGATTGGTTTAATAACATCAGCTACAAAATCAAGTGCAGAAAAAAATATTGTGGTAAAAATAACGTGAAAAAGTCGAGCAGCATGAAATAAATATTTAAATAATGATTTTCTTTCTTTGAGATTAATGAAAAGGAAATGCTTACCTTGAAACTGAATTGATGAATAATTTTTTTTTTTTTTTTTTTTTTTTTTTTTTTGCGATACAACGATTAATTAAAACAGTTTGAAACCGAATGAACAAAAAATATGTGTGGACATAAATGATATTTTCTTATAAATTAAGTGCTTAAAATTACAAAAAATGGCTTTTAAATTTTTATAGTTAATAATAATTTCAACATCTGTCTCAATATATAATTTTGAAAGTAGTTTAACAAACCTTACTTAGTTCACCGAAGAGAAATGCAAAACCCACATATATCTCTATAATTGGATTTTTTATGTAGTATTAATTTAACATTGCTAGATTAAGTGAATTTGTAGAATTTCTTTTTGTTGCTCGAAATTATAATATCATAAGAAAAAAAGCGTTTTAATACAGAGAAAATAGTATAAAATTAACACTTATATTCTTTAATTAAACGTTAACTTTTGGTTTATCTTTAAAATTTAAGATAAACTTTTAATAATTTTCAAGACATGAATATTCATGTTTTTGCTTAATTGATTATAAAAAACAGAACTTTTAATTATTTGCAATCTCTTGCACTCTAGGTTAATACGAGTATTTGAAGTGTTATGAAAGTTATCTTGAATTAATTGTTGTGTCATCATATTTAAATTTATTTATAATCTACGACACCATGGAGGACTTACTACCAATTAAATATATAAATATTCTGACAATAATTATATCAGAAAAACAAACTGATTATAATTTCTCTGAATTTCATTCTTACGAGTACGTCATACTTTCTTAATTTCGAGATTACGTTTTTAAATTTCATATAACTGATAAGTGTTCTGTGTATGCTATACATGTTTGTATGCTAACATGATAAAATATAATCATTATCTTTAAGGTTAAATTGTTCAGTAATTTCTTGCTATTAAATTATTATCAATTATTCTCTTTAAAATAAGAAACTACACAATGTTTATCATTTTAAAGTAATCCAAAACGTTTTTGGTTTCCAATAATAAAAATTTACAATCCAATCTCGCGGTAATTTTATTTATAGCCTATGTCAAATTGTAAGAATTTCTTATTTCTTATCAGTAACTTTATGAATCGTTCAGTTATATTGTACTAGAATTAGAGCAATTTTATAAAAGAGTGCTTTACACATAATACTAATGTAGAATTTATAAATTAATTATTAAATGAACGTATCTTGAAAGTTAAAAGAGGATACTGAAAATTATGTATGGCTCTTCTATTGGATCTCTGATTCTTAAATAAATTTCTAAAAGTGTAATTATTGTTTTAAGAACATTGATACAAGGAAATAATTATTGTAATCTCAAAACTTTGAATCATATAGAAACAATTCTACTTGTCTTAAGAAGAATTTTGGATGTATTATGTACTAAAATCGCCCGTTTGAAATTATTAAACCGCACTAGAAAAAAATACGCCTGTTTTTCTATCTCCTTCAGACATATATATATATATATATAATTAGCCTTCGTCAATCTTATTGGTTCAATAACTTCTCTGTCAATATTTACCTCCCATATCTTGCTTAAAGTTTTTATTTAAGAGGCATTGGAAACCTAAATCTGTATTTTACCTTTCAAACTTATTGCAGCCCCTCATAAGTATATTAAAATTCTCATAATGTAACGTGTAGTAATGTTAATGCATAATATTCTACATCCTTCCCTTTGTGAAATCTAATCGCTTATTCTTAATCTTCTAGAAGCTATACAACTTTTTATCGCACAAGGCTGCTAAAGATACTTAAGCGACTATAAAAATGTTAAATAGACAATTTGTAGGGTTAAACATATTGCTAATACACGAATACAATCAAATGCCAGAAAAATGATATAACTGTCTCATACTACGTATATTCATCTCAAGAACAAATAACTGTAAAAATACGACGGAGTATGAACACAACAAACTTTTGAAAATATGTGAGTAATACACACTGTACAAGTGGAGCATTCCACAATTTGGATATATTCCAAGATCTTGTTTATCTTTATTCGATAACCCTTTACATGGCATCCCAAAAGTTATATCATTTTAAGTACATATTGTTATTTGGTTGGGATTGGAAAAATTTCTAGGATAATTTTTTCTTGTACCTTAATATAGCGTCTCGAAACTTGAGTGGAAATGTACTAGCCAGTTAGAAAAGGCCAAATTGATTAATTTGAATCCTAGGCTTAGAAGCTAGTATCTTATTAGAAGTAACATATAAGTACTGTTGACTAATCACAGAAGTTTGTAAATATATCAATCATCCTATTGATTATGAGCTAAATGATTGAATATCATTACATATTCCGCACCAGGATACATTTTTCTGATGACTGGTGGGTCTACGGTTATGGGTCACTTACTAAGTCTTCTAGTATCCGATACATTTGGAAACGCTGTTCATCAGACATATAACTATGTGTTGTGCAGTCATTAAAATGTCTCGAATTAATCGTCAAATCTTCTACTAAATTTTTATCCTGCGTAGTAAGTTAAATAGTTCCAATGCAAATTTTAGCTGCGAGTTCAATATTCAACTTTTATGTGAGTTGCCATAATACCATACATAGTGCATTACATTAAGCAATTACCGGTGATGGTCACTTTCACCTAACGTCTTTTTAAGGACAGTGTAGAATTCAGACGATTTAACGGAACCCTTGAGCTAAAGCATTTGCAATGACCGTTCATGGGAAAATTCTAAATTCATTTCATCCTCCGAAATTTTGTGGCTAATTTCTTGAATGCAAATTATGACACCGTATTGAAAACCACTTAAATCTTGCTATTTATCATTATATCTCGTAAATATATCTGCCGCTCTGCATGTTACCTTCTGTAGATAAGTTAAGAATTCATGTCCCTAGATATCCAAGCTATCTTTCTTCTGTTCCCATAAGGTTAACTGTCGTTTCGGTTTACTCTCTTTCATCTCCCTAGGGTACCCTAGAAATTTCCCTCTATTTTCAAATCACCTTTTTTTGTCAAATATAGTACTTACTTTTTTTCTCCTTCTTTTGCCTTATTTCTAGAACACAGATCGACATTTAATATTTACATGATAAACACCTACTAGCAAACTATATAATGACCAGATACCAACTCTTACGACGAGAAAAAGTAACCAAACAACTAATTGTAAACAACTCAAATTACTGGAAGGAATGTTTATGGTTTTTATGTATACACATTAGCGGATACAATGAAGTATGCCCTCACGTAACATTGCTATGTACACATATTTTGCATAAGCTCCTCCATCAAACTTATCTCCATTAAACTTATCTTGAATTTGAGTATATGTTGCAATTATAATTTCTTATAAAGGGATATGTTATTTTGAGTTCACTTCTTCTTTAGATATGAGGAAAGGCTTTGAAATTTTTTTTCTAAAATGAATTACATTCCTTTGTTATTATAAGAGTTACATAATTTGTTAAATTTCGAAAAAATTTTCTGCTGATACGAATGAAAAACTCTTTAAAGATTTCCATTTACATAGAAGTAGTCATCAGCGTTTCTATAGCGTGTTTTCGGTAATTTTGTGTGTATTGTGTTTCATGATTAATCTTATGTTTTGATGTTTCGAACGAAAGTATCTTTTCCTCCAAAAGAACTTTGAAATAGGCCAGAATTAATTGCCAGAAGGTAAAACTTTAATTATTTAATTAATTCATTGGGATCAATGCTCAAACATATAATTAATAATATGTATGAGTCCATTATTGGTAAATAATAAAGTCTTACATTTTGCAACAGAGACCAGACTTTTATTTTTCGAAAAGACGAAGATCGATCACAAGCTTTGAGAAGATCTTGATTAAAATGTTAAGGCCATAGATATATATTAAATTTAGCAATTGTTATTGAGTTTATCTTATTACTTTTGATATTTGTAACTTTTTCCCCCCCAGTATTTGTACTAAGAAAACCTTGACTACATACTTTTAGACTATAATTCTCAAGTTTAAATCTCTTCTTCTTTTCATTTCAAATATGACTAAAAATAGTCCATTAGTGCCTTAAGATTAAATACCAAAAATTACCACGTGATTTGGAAAGTAAGCACTAGTTCTCGTTCCAGGTTACTTATATAATTGGGTTAACATTATTAAAACTTAAGCAATTTGATAGCATTTCTAATAGAAAAGTATAAATCTTTATTTCTACTTTAGATATAACTTATAGGCCAAAAACTAACCTATGAAATGTATTTTGTTGCTATTTAATAGTATTTGAATTGATTTTCACATAAATACATGTATTTAACGAGATTGTTCAGGATTTACATTACACAATCTTTCTATTTCAATTAAAAATTTGTTTTTAATCTTTTTATTAATTTCTGTCACCTATTGTTTTTAATAATTTCGTTTTATCCGAGTTATGCTCTTAGATAAAATACAAAAGATGCGAGAAAAATTCATATGCCTATCAGAAATCATCATTAAAAACGAGGTTCTCAGAAACAAAATATTTCGGTTCGAAAACATAAAAAAAAATAAAGTTTTTAGATTTATTTTTATTCACATAATTAGTTTCGATTTTTCCTAACATAATGTTTCTAAAGAGGAGTCATTTCATTAAAAATAAATTTCATGGAAGAATTTTATATATTTATTTTACCTCTTCACAAATTTAGAAATCCATTAAGTAAATCTCCATTCATTCTAATTGAAGCAGACATTTTTAATATTAACTATTCGGATAAGTTTTCTTTTTTATATACTTTCTTTTAAAAGCAGAAAATATATTCAGATTGATTATTATGATCGAGTTCCTATAATTTGGAAACTTATTTTCTTCGAATTCATAGACCCCGTGGAAGCAATTATGATTAAATGAAATGTAGGTAGTCAAATAAAAGATGATGGGATATATATATTTCCATGATGAGTAGAAGATGTTGTAAATCATAATTTTTCATTCAATTTTTGTAATATGAGTGCACTATCAAGCTGTACAAGAAATTGTTCGAAAACCATCTAGATTATATTAAAAGAAAGTAAAAATGAATACTTCAGAAAACTTTTATATTACTTATTATAAGTATTTTCCTATATTTCCTATTAAATTATTTTGCCTACTAAAACATAGTAATATTTTTTTAAAAAAAATTAAACATCGAAAACAATATGTGAAACTATTCTGTGTGCAGTTTTCATCGTATAAGCATCAGGGAATTTTTAGTTTGACATTTTTCTCCAATATCGAATTTTCTTTTATGTATAAATGAATATATAAAGCATAGAAAATCCCTTTATGAGGAGGTTTGCTAGGTTTATTAAAGCATTACAGTACTATATTCATTCAACATGTTCCAAGGTAAAACCCGCGGCTACAATAGCCGAGTATTAATTGTTAGCATTGTATCTGTAGAATCATGTGTGAGCTTATTATCTAATTCCAATAAAGATTTCCTTGCAGAAATTGTCGATGCAATTGTACGTCGAACGTGTTGCACTCAATATCCTAACATTAACGTGTTGTGGAATTTTGTTGAGTGTGGCGCCAGCTCGGGTATTGTCATCGTCACTTGACCCTGGTTCAATATTATGAAATCTGTAGCTAATATATCTCATGTTATCCCTCACTGTGATGTTAATAAACAACAATCAAAACCAAGATATAAATCCCACATAAGGCAAAAAATATGAAACTCTCTTAATTTAGCATTCATAATAATTAACTATTATTTATCTAACTCATTATGTTTATTTAATTAATATACATTTGCATTATCTAGCGGATAATACGCCGAAAGTAACAGTTTTGTACTCCCACGGAATTCCGGCAGGTATTGAATTAGAGCACAGCTGGATTACTGAAAATGCCAGATTACCGGGGAATTACAAATAATAACGCATTTATATAGCAAACGCTTTTAAAAAGTTAATGTAAATAAATGTAAAACGCACGAAATAAATAAAACTACAAAAATAGTTCTGCTTTTTTATTGATATCCATTATTATTTCGTTCAATTAGAAGGCATAATATGATCTTTATATTTGCATCTGCTGACTAGTCATTTTAAGTAAAAACGTAGGATAACTGGCAGGGCCAGGAAACTGAAGTTCCGGATTATATAGAATGCTTCAAATTCCGAAATAAATCCTTTTGTTAAAACCACCTGCTGGGAGTAATCGTAACTTTAGCACCTTCTGCCCTCCAGGTATCCCTTTATCCACGAATCACCAAATAATCGACCGAAACGCATTAATTGTCTTAAAGGCATTCGCGTCTGTATTAGAATTTCATCAGAATTCATTTTGGGGGCGTTTGTCCATTACGCTGTCAATCTCTTATGATACTAGAGAGTCCTTTAATAATGTGTATTTAATTTCCCAATTATGTACTCTAGTTCTGTCAATTTAGGACTTGATTATATGCAATGTGGGATTAGAAGATCTGCATCTGATTGAATTGCAATTGCAACTGGGGATTTATATATATAAGGGAAGTGTTTAACTGCTTGATGTTACAAGGTATGAGTTATGATGGTGTAAAGTATGGTATGGATAACAGTTATTTTTTAATTCGTGTCCTATATGTGTCCTATTCTATAAACAATTTTAGGCTCCAAAAGAGTTATTGTTATAGATAAACACAAAATGTCGTATCTCACCACTTTTCAAAGTTTTTACATAAACGCTTTCACCAGTGATGTCTGCTTTCACCAATGATGAACTTATTTTTTAAAAAATAAATTATAGTAATTTTTTTCTATTTTTATTGGATTGAAATAAAACATATATGAAAATTAAATATTTTATTCTCCTATTGATTAATGTATTACATTAAATTATATGTAATCAGGAATAAAAGAATGAATGAAAATGACTAAAATTATTCAGAATTTTAAGACAGTTATGAAGCTACAATTTTATTGATTCAAGATTTTCGAGCTACTTCTTTCTAATCTGGCATTGCTTCTGAAATATTTCGGGGTTCAATTATTTTGATATTGATTTGTCATTATTTTGCCATTTGCCAACAAAGGAGTTTTTCTACTAAATCACGTAATCTAATAAAATGAATTGAAACTAATTCTATATAATGTGTTACAAAGAAAGGAGTTCATTTGGTGATGAAGTCTGCTTCTTTTCGCTACGTATTGCATTGAATGAATTTTTTGTTCTGATATTTATTATATATTATTTTAGATGATCATTTTGAGGAGTGGCTGGAGTTTTTTTTTTTTTTTTTAAATATCGTAAATATTTTAGTACTGTATGCTCGTTTGATATGGCATCTCCATAGACACATACTTGTCCTCAATGTTTTCACTCCTTGAGTTTACTATCAGTGTCGTAAGGTATGCATGTCATTACACCCTGCGAAATATACTCTCAAATCTTTTCCTGAAATCGTATAAAATATTTCTTCAAAAAATCATTCTCTTTTTAGCCACTAAAGGAGGGTTTGTTTTCGTACCACTACAAAAATATTGTCCCTGATATTTTTTTCAAAATAAAGTTTTAAATGAGCGTTACTTGTTTAATTTAATTTGATTAGTTTCAAACGATTCACGAGACTTTTAATTCTAATTGTAGTCACCTCATCAAATTATTTTCATAAAGAATAAATTAATACATAGATATTTATTTGCCACGCAAGGGGCTATTCTTTTAGGAGGATCACTTTTGGCGTACCAGAGCATATTTCAATTGCTTATAGTTTCTTCAATTTAATTACATTTAGCTTAAATATATTCAATTTAATAATTTATCGTATAGTTTAATTTTAATAGAGGAAAAGTTTATTATTGACCATTTCTCGATATATTTCATCGTTTACTTTAATTCTTATATTTAAATGAGTATTTTAATAATAATTAAAAAAAAAATACTCACCTTAGGTGCCTAAATTTGATCTTTGCAAAACTTTGCATACGTTTTCGAATTTAATATTTTACTTTTATTTTTAATAACATTTGGCTAAAAGTATATTCTTTTTATTAATTTATCATTTGCTTTAACTTTAAATGAATATTTTTCTGTATTTCAAATTTTATCGTTTGCTTTATTTCTAATATTTTAATTGAATAATTTGATTTTTATAATATAATCGTATGTCGTATACTCTTTATTATAAATTCTGGCGTTTTCTTGTTCGGCAGAAACTTTTATGTTTAGAATGAAACGAGAAGATGAGGATAGAAAAAATGCAGTAATGTACATAGAAGCATACATTTTATTTTAGAATTTTTAGATAATCATTCAAGACAGAGATATTTAACGGGTAATGATATTATCAGATTATATAAAACTTTTTAATAATCACCAGAATTATTACTATGAATAACTATTTGAGGAGATGAATATAAAAGTAATCTTTAAAAAGTTAGCATTGATCATATATTTTTTTTATATTTTATTATATTTTCGTAAAACATAAATACTTAAAATTTTGAGACTGCTATTTTTTCTTGGTATGATTTGAATTTTGGTTTCAAACTTTAAGGACACTTTCTTTTAATCTGATTCATATATTTCCGTCAACATCATTTACTTTTTTGATTGCATCAAACTGAGAAGCAAGAATTATTTATGATATTTCAGAAAAATGATTTTCATTAAACCAATATCATAATCACTCATAAATAAAAATAAGAGCTGCAGAGAAAGTGGTTTTGTAATTATTTTCCCAAATATAAAACAACTTTTAGTTCAAATTTAAACGACATATTGTTTTCAAAAGAAGAATTTTCACTATTATAATAAATTATTTAGAGGGATTAATCTATTAAGCCCTTACAATAATCATACTGTAGCTTAGAATTTTTTTGTTTTCAAACCATGAGTTACAATTCAACGATATAACGTGTTTGCTCGCTAAAGGAAAGCTGTATATTAAAAAATATATGAAAAGGGAATTGAATACATTTATTCATAATTTATTTTTATTTTAAAAAAATATCTAAATGTATCTAGACTTATAAGAATTTTATTCAATGAAAAAAAAAACTGTTTTCAAGTGAAAAAAATCAAAACAGCTCAAACTTCTCAAAAGTTTATTACGAAGAGGACATATTCATTTTAAAAACCTATATTTGTTTATCGTATTATAATTGAAACTGTGGCAGAGTACAATATTGCATGCTTATTTATATACCTATTGTAATGAATTCTTAGAAGAGCAAAATATAATTATGTTCTGTGTGTTTGAGAATTGGCATTTTCTATCTTGCTTATGGGTATTATAAGTATATTATCCAGATGTATAAAAGTTAATATAATATAGAAACAAACTAGAGCTAAAAGAAAACATTATTCGATCGTATGAAAATAATAAAAGTTTATTAATAATTTACCCCATTGTGTTGTATTCTAAATTGCAACTATTACCCTTTTTATTACTGTACTTTTATGTATAATATCTTAATTTTTCCGAATGAAAGGGTGGAAATATATCACACTATAAGTTTCATAGATTTATTCCTTCCTAAAATATATGCAAAAGGGGAGTATAATAGTAAAATTCTATACATTTTTCAGGAAATATTCACTTTTATTGTTTTTGTAAATTGTTTAAGCGAATGAGATTACTTTAGAGTATGTAGTCTATTATGTGTATCTTATTGGAATTACACATTATAATAGGGATATATCTAAAATACTTAAATGGTATGGACAGATTCATAAATTCTCGCAAATACGTGACTTATGTTCCTTATATAAATCTCTTCGCACAAGACAAGACGATCACATTAATATGTTAGTTTTGCTCATTCAAGGGTTATTGTTAACCAATTATTTCAAACTAGTTTTGCCTAAGCAAATATAAGAATACCCTAATATTTAAAGGAGTATCCGAGAAACAGAAAGCACACATTTGTAATAAACTCTATTTTTATTACTTTAATTTACAGAATTTTACTGCAAGGAGGTAAAAGAATTTCTTATTGAATATTTTGATAACGCATTTTAAGAAGAAATTAAAAAAGTTTTAAGTTTGGTCTTATGGGATGTCAACACTGATCTATGTTTCCATATATTTATCCTGGTCAATTTATCCAGCGTTATGATTGCAGATAATTTTTAAATAAGTTACGTCAGAGTCACTAATTGGACAATGAAGTAATTAATATGCTGGTTGAGTGGGGATTTATTTATTTTCATTAAAAATGTCATCGTTCCAGTAGTTTCGAACAAAATAGTGTGTGATTCCAGTACACAATATATTTTAGCTGTACTAACGGTTTATTTATGCACATTTGTCAATTTCTTTTCATTATAATTTTGTAATTTACAGACATAATTATTTCTAAAATTTTATATATTTATCAATGCATGAAATTTACACTTACATATAAAGAAGGGGGGGTATGTTTCTCTATCTCTGTCTGTGAAAATATTCATATTTGTTTAATACGACGTATTGTTTGACAGCTGTGTAAATATTCGTCAGTTTCAAGGAAGAACAAAATCTATTCTGAATGATTTTTCAACTCGGCAATTAAGAAAGTCTACAAATATATTAGTTTTATTCATTATCCAAAAATATATTAAATTTCAATATATTTCATTACCTAAAAAACGCACTAGTTCCACTGTTTAGTTGTAAAGATATATAAATTATTTTTGATATAACATTACGCGCATCATGGTATTGTTATTCAGTTATGCTTCTATGATTTTATAAATAAAAATAAGTAGATGTAGTTCTATAATAAATGTTATATTAAGAATTGTATTATTATATTTTAATTTTAAAGATATCATTTGTGGTGTTTATTTTTAATTTTGTCATTTGAATAATTTTTTTCAAAAAGTTTTATAATTTTTTTCATAACGATACTATATGTAAGATACTTTTATTGAATATGCATCTGAATAATTTATTCCCATAAATTACTTCACTTAATTTTTGAAAAATAAATGCATAATTTCGCCAGTTTTATGTATATTGAGAATAAGGTATTGAATATAATTTTAGATATACAATGAGATAAAGTGTATTTGTAAAAATAGAAGATAGAGAGAGGAGAGATACAATAAAACATCCTTTTATCCTAATTTTTCCTTTAAACAGTTTTTCAATTTTTTTGAACCTTAACTAAGCTGATTTATTGTAACATTATCCATTTCTTTATTTTTTTCAGGTAAGGAAATTATCTATCTTTCTATCTCTACTTTGAAAATGCTGCTTACACTTCAAAATGTAAAAAAAAATACAGGTAATTAAATTTGTCATAATTTTACAGGAAATGTTTTAGTAATTTTCACAGAGCTTCTAATACATCTATGAAGTGTTGATTTTTTTCAAATATTTTTTCAATTAATAAATAATATTTAGATGCAATTCTTAGAAATGTATTAAAAGCAATATATGTGGAAATACAAAATTATTACCGGAAAATGTTTTACAGAACGAAACAAATACAAATTTTCCGTGATGTACGTGATAGAATTAATGGTGACCAATAAAAATGCAATAATCAATAAATTTATATATTCGGTTTCCATAAAATAATAATACTGTTTCTAAGATATGTGTATTCATTTAGTAATATTTTTTTTGTCTGGTATCTGAGAAACATAAAACAAATACATAAATTTAATCATCAATAATATTTATTCAAAAGACTAATATAAAACACTAAAAAAATATATTGATTTATCGTAATTCGTGCTATTCTAAATGCATACTATTTTTTTAAGAATTAAGATCGTATGAATATTTTATTTCCCTAATTTTATTACTTAGTTTTTGTAGAATTTTAATAGTTTGTTTAAAACAAATACATACAAGGGTCAACCTTAGATTTTTGAGCTATGGCTCAACGGTTCATATTAAACTTATCAAAATATAGGAATGTTCGAAGTAGTTGTTTCTAGAATCAATTCACTTTTGTATAAGAATTTTCAAAGTTTTAAATGTTTCAAGTTCGTTTATTTTATGGGATTGAGGCAAAATATGCATTTATGGTCTTGTTACTGTTTTCTTCGGAATAAAATCTGCATCAAAGTATATTTTTAGATTAAGAGATAAGAATCTAAAATCACATATAGTAACATCAGGAAAATAAGGCGGATGTTCTAAACAACCTTCGATGTGCTTTTGTTCAAGAAATAAAAAGTTTTCAGAATCAGTTCTTCTGAATGAGAAGTTCCTTTCTTGTAGAGTAACAAATTTCCCCTAACATTCATTTCTTGAAGAACTGTAGGGATACAAAGAAGGACTAGCTGTACCATTTAGCTAAAACTGTATTCTCTCTCTTTAAGCTTTATGTCTTTGACAAGTCCTGTAATTTCGAAGAAAATAGCGTACATTTCATTTTTTATAGCTCGTTGTCTTTTCACCTGAGTTGGCTTAGGGCCAATTTCAAAGATCCGTATTATACTTTCTAGACTCGTTGGAACGTCAAAAATGGTCCGTAGGTTTCATCATCACTTATGATTTTAGAAAAAATACAATGTCCACCATAGTTAAGTAACTCTAGGGTTTCTTGACGGATTCTGACACATTCCACTTTTTGGGATTCTGTTAAATTATGGGGGACTCAAAGACAAATTAATTTATTCACATGGATTTATGTGAGAATAATTTTATGTATTACTGTGTATTAAATGTTAAGTTTATTTTGAGTAATTTGATAGGTACAGTGATTAAAATTTTCGTATGGGCGATACATTTTTTACTATGGTAGCTGACAAAGGTCTTAATGTATACTTTTCATCCTGGAGAGAACTCAAACCTCTAAAAGACTTTGTGAACCATCTGATTAAAGAGTTACAAAGTGGAGCTCCGTATGCTAATTGTAAACGCTGAAAGCATTTGTTTTTGTTAAGCTTCACTTTAAAACCATTGAAAATCATAGCGCTATAATGATATCGCATCAACTACATTTTCATTTATTTCAAAGTTTATTCTATCTTAGTTAAATAGCGGTTGTAATCACAAATTATCGTCTACAGACAGAAAGAGTTTGCTTTCACATATCTAATGAATAATTTTTTGAATCACGCATCGACTGGTCTGATTGAAAAATTTTAGATCACCCCTTGTAGAATAGTTTGCTATTTATACAGTAAAATATGTTACCAATAAACATATGCATTTTACCTTTATATTAAGAAATTAGCTATTAAGAATGCTAGAATATTTAAGTTTTATTATAAACTGAAATATATATCCAAGCTTATATTTTTCAATTTAAATTCATTTACTTATTCTATATAATGAACACAATTTATTGTTGAAATAAAACTTGCTGTTCCTTATGATAGTAAATTATACTACCTTTCAAATACATACTGGAATTCAGTAAGACATAGAGTGCTTCGTTCTTTATTGCTGTATGGATTTAATGTTATCAGATATTGGACAATATTTCCTGTTTTCCGTGAAATAAATGGTGTTTCTATTATTGTATTGTATTGAATTATAGAATATGTTTATAACTTAAATATATGTTACATGTGGTCCAATATGCTAAAACACAAGGACGTTGTAAATTTTCTTGCACCCCAAATAATTTAATCCAAAATACTAGGTTTTCTTATTATTTAATTATTTATGTTCAATTTTACATGAGTTCTTCATGACAATTGCCTTTCATTCGTGACGTAAATATTTAGAATAGCTAATTAGGTCACAGCTTTATAGACTGTTTCGATTGTATCCTGTGAGTTTAAAGGAAAGGACAAGTTCTCGTGAATTGTTTGGTCGATTGATCCCCATGACTTATAAATGACATTGAATATTTCTTTTACGCGTATTCTCCCTGAT
Source organism: Nephila pilipes (assembly GCA_019974015.1). NCBI lineage: Eukaryota > Metazoa > Arthropoda > Arachnida > Araneae > Nephilidae > Nephila > Nephila pilipes. Next base: position 140,218 of record BMAW01019496.1, on the reverse strand, counting down.
TTTCTCCTTCTAATCGATTTTATGTATTTCGAATGCTGCTCTTATTTTTAGAAAAAATATTATCTTTGAAAATTGGAAAATGACTTAGATTATATGATTTTGAAAATTGTACTATTTGCATATGATTAAATATTTTTTTTTTTTTTTTTTTTTTTATTATGCAGTAATACAATCTGTATAACAAATGTATTTATTATTTATGAAAATCTAAAAACTGTTGATATCTTTTCCAAATAGTTTTGTGATTCTTTTAAGTATGTTTCACTACTTACACTGTAATGGCTAAATCTGTGGAATTGTTTTGAAATTTTCATATTTTTTTTTGTTTTGTATTTCTTATCGGCAATGAAAAGTTTCATGTAAAATATAAATATATATCTATCATTTAAAAGTAAATTCTGTGTGCAGTTATGTGATTGTCTATTATAGTCGATCGGAGAAACAACATTAGGTGACGGACCTCGTAATTTTGAACCTCCGCCATGTGACGAGGACGACACTTGGGCTAATATCTCCCTCTGCAAGATTTCACACAACGCCAACAGGAGGACTTAGAGCTGCAACATTTCTTTTTTCGTGAATCAGCCCTAGCTTCACTGCGGGTCTTTAATGACATCAGGACTCGAGCCTACGAATCGGCGAAAGCTGCTGGTTGCGAGTCCATGACACACGGCTGCAATTTAATGCTGATTTGACACGAAGAAAATGGAATTGAATACCCTTAATATTTGAAAAGTTGCTTGTTCTGTAATTTCATTGTAGAAAATGCCTTTTTCGCGGAATACGGAACTATAACTATTTTTGTTGGAATCCAATATTTCCTTTTAGTTACCAGGTATGTAAGTATGAAACCGGAATTTGCCCATAGGTGGCGCTAGATGTCGATGCAGTTATCGACACATTACGTCAGCGGTGTCTTGTTATTGTATTGATATCCGTCAAAGATTTCCAACTCACAATAACACGAGTTTCATTCAGTAGCATTAGTTTATTAGAGATAAACATGTTGAGTTTTGTGCCAACAGATTACGATTTGCGGACAGCACAACTTTTGTGTTTTCATCTGAAGAAAACCGCAGCCGAATCGCATCGAATGCTTCTGGAGGCATTTGGTGAGCATGCTCTCGGTAAAACACAGTGTTTCGAGTGGTTCAAACGGTTCAAAAGTGGCGATTTTGACGTGAGGAACGAAGAACGTGGAAGACCACCGAAACAGTTTGAAGACGCCTTGTTGGACGAAGACGACGCTCAAACACAACAACAACTGGCGGATCAGTTAAAGGTGACCCGAAAAGCCATCTCCCTTCGGTTCGGATCATATCATTACAATAAACGTGTTTTTTCTGTACAAAAATTCCGATTTCATACTTACACACCTAGTATTTACATTGTTTAGTGGCATCAGTATAGTGGCATCATTATTATTTGCAATATAAATACAATTCTGATTTATGTATTACTATGATTTGAATGTAAAAAACGTTACAAAAAATGTGCTATTATCACCAATTTTTGTACTGCAAAAAGAATTACCTTTACTAGCAAAACGAACCCATGAAAGCATGAAATTTTATTTGAATTAACTGATTTCAGTCTGATAATAAAGCTCGTGATAAAATCGTTATCACCTATCTAAACTCATTCAAACTTTTACTTCTTTTTTACAAAAAAAATAAATAAATAAAAAATAAGTGCCTTTTTAAATATTTTGATTATTGAATTCATTTTCCTTTATTCCAGATTTAAGTTTACTTTTAAATAATATATAAATATTTGCTTTACAGGAAGTGGGCGCGGTAGCATAGTGATCATGTTCACGATCTCGCGAACGGCTTAGATTCTATCTACTAGTGGGTTCGGACTCTAATGCTATCAAAGACCTGCCGTGTAGCGAAGTTCATGCAAATGATATCTGTATAGGATGCCAAGTCCTCCCATTGAGACTGTGAGGAAGTTTGAAGAGAGAGTTGTCTTCTTAGGTGTCGTCCTTGCCACTGGACTTAGGTTGAAAATTACGAGATTCGTTGTCAGTATCATTCGTATTGCTTACAAGTGCGACATTAAGAAACAATCAATCAATCAATTGCTTCACTGGAAACAGTTCATCTTTAATAAACATGCAAAGTTGAATAATTTAAAAATTTCAAAAAGCGTCTATAAATGTGGACACAACTGTAATCTATATAGACTTATCTTATTCATAAACATTACAATGTAAAAGTTCAAAGTGCAATTTAGTTTTTAGAATAACTATGTAATCTCTTATAGTCAATTGACAAATGATCTTCAAGGAAAGAATTTGTATTAAAGATGTATCCTTTCTTTCATTTAAAAAAATATATATTATTCGGAACTGCTTGTTATTCAACGCATTTCTCTAGTGTTTATTTTCATAAACTTTATGAATAGATATTTATATTATCTTATTTAGTATTTTTATGAAAATATAATCTTTTATATTTAACTTTTTACATTTAATGTTTTAAAATACATAAATAATATTTAATAGTTCTATAGAAATCGAATATTCCTTAGAAATGCTTTTAAAACCTTGTACAATATCTCTTCTGCTATACATTGCAAACACATTAGTAAATTTTTGAATTTATTTTAATTTTTCTTCATTGGTTTTACATCACAAGTATTTAAGCTATATTCTTAAATTTAGTGGCCGGTACATATTGTATTGTTCTTTAGTAATAATACTTTTACTATAAAATATCTTTCATGATTTTCATTCAACAATTATAGTGCAAATAATTTAAATTCTATTTGTAACTTTAACTGTTATTTTGAATTGATTCATGAACAACAGTTCTCACAGTACTACAAATAGCGGAAGTAAAATGTGAGATTGTGTTTGTATGTGTAACAGATTTACGCAATAAACTGAATTGCTCAGATTTTGGCATGATACTGACTGAGACATGTATCATTTGTGACATCCTCATTAGGCTTAGAGAGGACAGTGAAGAAATGCTGTTACGTGAATGGTTTGCAATACTCTTCATAATCTATGGAAAATGTGTGTGTTTTTGTGCCAGACATATTCTTTGATTACATTGATTGTGTTATTTACTGTTCTTTTAATTTGATGACTCCACATATATTCTTTATTCGTTTCTTACCCGTCAGACTGAAAATGTATGTCGTTACAGCTTTGATCAAGTAACGTTTAAATTTTTAGATATAAACTTAAAAAGGATGTTAAAGAACACGGAACAGTTTTCTCTTCCTCCTCCATAGTAGTTAATTTATAGAGCTTTTCATAATTGGCATTTCATTTTTAATAACTGGACATTATAAAATATACATCACGCAGATTTTTTTTTCCCGAAACTTAGTTTATTTGATTCAATCATATATTTCTGGAAAGATTTTGTTTTCTTTAATGAGCTTTCTTCTTTCTAAAATTATATCTTTTTTCAGAAATGTACTTATAATCTCTAAGTAATATCTTTAGAAATAAATCAAGTAATACTTCTGATGATGCGTTTAATATAAGTTAGCTCAATACTTATTTTTCAATTCATTTATTTTTCATTCATGATGCAAGTATCCTTACTATATCTAGTACATTACATTATTTAACAACTTTTATAAGACTTATGGATTTTAAGAAATACCTCTTTTCTCATATATATTATACAAAATTAACAATAAATGTTTACGTAATACATTTTAAGAATTATATATAATCACTTAACATAAATTTATGTTAAATATAGTTATGATGCACATGCTTTCCGCATTTGGTATAAAAATACACTTTGTATTGAAGACCACAGGGTGGTTCGAAAATCATGGGCAAAAATCAAAAAGTTGATAGAAAACATCTAAACAAGCAGTGTTCACCATTCAATGCATAAGCAGAGAACAAGGGGTGAACCACTAGACGGCGCTGTAATAGAAAGCATAAAACGTGAGTTTCGTCATTTTTTCCGTAGATTTCAGGAGGCATGGTGACGTGCAGGTATCAGGAAAAGGCCATGATTTCTGAAATCCACGGTAGAAATGACGATGTGTAAGAAAACTCGTGCTTTATGGTTTCTATAGCGCCGTCTAGCGATTCACCACTTGCTATCCGCCTGTGCATTGCAGAGTGAAAATAGCTTGTTTTTAGATGTCTTCTATCACCCTTTTAACTTTTACCCATAAGTTTCGAAACACCCTGCATTTAAGCACCTTCCCTTTTTGCTTCCGAGTGGCAAAAACTAGGCAAAATAATTACATTTCTTTTTAGTATTAAAGGGAAAATCGAATAGGATTTATGGTGGTTCCTCTCTAAATAACATTCAAATGAGGAATATCTTACCAAATATAATAACCCAAAAACCAAGGCAGGTTTCGGTAAATGAACAAACGAAAATATTTCCTACACGATGCGTATTCGAATAGTCTAAGTAGTTTGTATCCATTTTGCATTGACTAAAATTTCCATTAAAGATAGACTTTGAAATCAAACAAGAAACAATATTCATGTTATATTTATTAGAAAGGACCTTTATTTGATTTTGAACGTTCAATCAAGAGGAATCGTGTATTTTACCCACATTCAAGAGAATTTCATGATTCCCTAATGATTTATATGGAGGTACTCTAAATCACATTCTACCTCTGAGATAGATTCCAGAATTGTTGAAAGGACTATCAAATAAATCAGTGATGGTTCAGTTGACTGTATTGTAGTTGACATACCGTCCCAGTGAAGAGACTTTCGAATCACTGGTGATTTATTTGATGGTACTGTAGTTGACAAACAGTCTCTGGAGTGTTAGGTATCGTAAGAACAATGGATCCACCTACGTATCAGAAGAATTAGATTTGACATTTAAACGGTTTACTATAGTTGTTGATAAATATTAACTTGTGACTTGCGTAGTATACGAGCGGGTTGTAAAAATCCACTTTAGAGTAAGTTTTGCCTTTAGCAACCAACCTCAGATACTTCCACTTCCCCACTCTCACTAAACGCAGCCAATAGCCAGCTCGTTTATATACATATATCTCAAAGCTGTTAAATTTTCAATTCTCTCCTACTCTTTCCTTAAGGTTTAATGTAATTTTTTTTTTGTGTGCAAAATATCTAATTTTAATTTTTCATATTTAAATTAAATTCGTGGATACGGTAAACACTGAAGTAATGTTCCTAAAAAGGTTCTACACACGAAGATAAAGAGGCATTGGCCACCTCGCTGCGTGACCGTCTTTTGGAAGAATGATTTTTTAAATGATCATTCCTGGAGATGCCCACTAGAACTCAAACTTTTAATTATAAGAACATTATTATTCTATATACTTTTTGAAAAGAACTTAAGAATTGCTTATTAATGTAAAGTTCCATTCTTGTAATTCCTTATGGATTCGAATACGAATTAATGTTATTATTATTGAATGTATTGTATAATTAAAGAATGCGTTTTATTCACTGCAAACTAAAATAATACTCTGAATTTCCAATCAATGCTATCAATTCAACAATGATTCATGTAAGAATAGATTTAAGACAGTGGAATTAAATTATATAGTGTTCCGTTTCCGAATATAAGTTTATATCTCCGTAGCTATAATTGATTTATTTTAATGTAAAACGTGCGACCATTGTTTTCATTTACATGGCGAATCAGGTACATTCCATTAAAACATAAATCTTTACGTGCAATAATAGCATAGTTCATCATAACGAAGCTTGTTTGCGTTTTATGATAAGTATCAGCGTGCAAAGCAGAAATTATTGAAAGAAATTGCTCATGTATTATGTTTATTGCCATGATCCACATTGTTTCTGTACGTATATAAATAAATGTGTTTCTAGTTAGGATTTGTGAAAGCAGAGTAAGAGTGGCTTAGCATTAAGCTTGGAATTTATGACTCTGCGGAACTCCCATTATATTCCGTGGCACGCTACATTGTTGCTACTGTATCGAATTCAGTAGGAGTGTAGTACTTGTAATCTGAAACCTAGTTCTTGTTACTAGATTGCGGAATTAATAGATTAACCTTGTAGAAAACCTGTCGATTTCTTTTTGAAAAGTTATTTTTCGTGGTATGTTTTTAGGTGCAGGGGGAGTTAATTTTTAGAAATATTTTTATTTTTTGATATTTTTATTTATTGATGAAAATGAATGGGACGTTGTTAATGCTAAAACATCACAAAATCGACTTAAAAAAGGTGAAGAAAATGTAAAAATAATTGAAATACGAGGGGTGACTACTAAATAACAAGACTGAAGCTTCAACAGAAAAAGTACCAAACGCCAGTGACCAACAGCTGTTTAGCACGAAGCCTTCTTTTTCGAAATCCAGTGCCTTTCGTTTCTTTAAACAAATTCGTATACACTTAGCCTTATTTCGTATTATAATTTTTTTTTGTTTCGCCAGAAAAATGATAAGTTAGCAACGAATAGTTGTGAAATTCCACATTTAAATTGGACCACTACTGAAACATAAAATTTATTAAAAGAAGTGCATGGCAATGTATATTCATCTCGTGCACATATTTTGATATATTTAAGCGTTTGCGAGATGGTCGAGAAGACGTTGAAGATGATTCACACTCGGGTCGCTCTTTTACTTTTAAACAGGATTATAATCCTGAAAATATCAGTAATCTGATTCGATCTGGCCGTCGGTTGCCGAGACTGCAAGAATTGATAAAGAGCTGGTGCGGCAAATTGTTCCACTAAGACAATACCCCGGCTCATTCCATATTGTCTATCAAGAGGTTTCTAGCTAAGCGCAGCATCCTAGTGTTAGACCATACGCCTTATTCGCCAGATCTTAAGCCGTGCGACATACATCTGTCTCCTAAGGAGAAATCTTCATTAAGAGGAACAAGATATAATTCCTATGAAGCTGCGAATGAGAAAGCCGCATACTCCCTGAAGGAGCTGATAGAAGAAAACTTCCAGCATTGTTTCAAGCGATGGAAGATTCGCGTGGAGCGTTGTAAGCATAGAACAGGAGTGTACATTGAAGGTGATAATCAGTTAATATGCATGGCATTAAAATAAAATGTTTTACAACGTTGGTCTTGGTATTTAATAGCGAAATTTTGTATACTCATGTCTTTAAAAGTTGACGTTGATATTGATTAGCCGATTCAAAAAAACGTGTACATTTAAATTTTGTTGTATAACCAGTTTGTATAAGATATTCCCTAATTGTATTTCATGCATTCTATCTTCCTCAAGCACAGAGTGTATACCAAATTTTTAACAGTCTGATTCTATATCAAGTTGAGAAAATATGATTCGCTTGAATAAAAACCAATTATGTTTTTAAAGTCAGTTCTTATCGAACTCTATTGGAATCTAAAAAACATTTTACAGCATCAAACAATTGATTCACAGAGATATAAGATATAAGTAACAATTCATTGCTTGACATTTCCTTCGATTTATTTTTAATGAACACATAAAAATGTTTTTAATAAAAATGGCTTTTAAATGACTCAAAGAGAAATGCTTCAGGCGGAATGAAATTCAATGGATAGGGGAGAAAATATGCATATATATTTGTAACATATTATTGGTTATTATTTTACTTCATCTCTTGCAGCTATAGGTACTAAGCTAAGTAATGTAAAATACGTAGAATGATAGAGTTCTCTTTCAGGAAAATACTTAAATAATAAATATAAAACTAAGAAAATTAACTCGCAAAACGGAAAAAAAATTTAAAAATTGAACTAAAAACTTTAATAACTGAAAAGTATTACTTTAATTTTATGTTTGAAGTCACTCTAAATAAAACTCTTAGGATAATATACTTGTAGACAAAGTTTGGGAGAATTATCAAAGTTATTATTAATATATATTATATAATAGTCACAGTTCTGAAATTACGTGGAATATAATGTTACGTGGAGTTATTTTTCTAAAGATATTCAGGTTTAAGAAATTCGTCCTTAATGGTACTTTGTGAATTTTAAATCAACATTTATCTCTCTCATTGTATAAATTACTGTAAAATTAATTATCTTCTTATTTTTAGTTGTCAGTAATTTTAAATATATCATATATTTTTCTTCTTTTGTTTATATATATATTTGTTAAAAAACATATGGAAAGATTTCTTAAAACGAATTCCTCAAATCATCGGTTTTATTCAAGTAATTGAGAAAAATTATTTTCGTTTTATCTTTGAATAAGGAATTGAGTATATTTTTTTTCTATCATATACATTTATAATATATTAACTATGTTTGTTGTGATAAAATTACAGTAGAATTTAATTTTTTAAAAAAAGTGAATGCAATTTTTCTCTACCTTTTTTAAACGTATTTTAGGTTCCCTTTTTATAATATTCCATTTCTTTTTTTTAAAAAAGTTCAAAGTATTTATATGTCAATGGTGAAGTAAGAATAGTTTTACAAATCGTTCTTACATTTAACAATAATACTAGTTGTAGTTTTCTTTCACATTTCATGCGATAACTTCCTTTTATTGTAAGAAAATTATGTTACTGGATACATAGAACTATGTTACATTACTTTGATGACAGTTTTATGTTTCAGAAAGTTCTGCGGAATTCTGTTATCCTAACCACTTAACGACTATCATAATGATGTTATCAGAGAAGAAAAAAAAAATGAGAAATTAAGGAAGATAGATATTCAACGATGATCGGTTATATCCTTTCCTATAAATAGAATACTCTCCTTAATATGAACAATGGCATAACTTATTTTTTCTGTTTTGTGTCTTTGACAATACTTTTATTATAAGATGGTCATTAAAAGTAAATGGAAAGGTCACTCCTTATCATTATCTTTATCCTTTCTTCTCATGATTTTTCTTCAGAATGAGTTTGCAATGTTGCTGATGTGAAAGTTTTCAAACAATAACAGAGATTTTTGTACTTAATAATTCCTTTCCTTCCATAACATTCGCTCTTCAGATAAATCCATAGTATCATTTCTTTTTATGTGCTATCTATTTTAAACCGGGTATAACGGTAGTTTCATGCATTTGTCGTAATTCATGTACACCAACATTATTGTATAACTTTTGTTTTATATTTTATGATAGCTATTCCTCAGCATTTGCAATACTAAGACGAATATAACAGTTTAATAAATAATCTAAAATTGGACGTATTGTATGAAAAATATATAATTTCAGTGCTTAAATAATAATTACTCGAACACTTAAAAATTGAAGCCATTAATGTGAATCATATCAATTAAATTTTTGAAATTACAAACGTTATCGATTTTCTCAAATTCATTGTATTATGAATTCATTTTTACCACTGATAAAAATTAGAAATTTTTCAGAAACTCAAATTTGAAATAGGATTTTAGACAAAACTGTATTATTATATTATTATGATGCTAAAAAATCTTAGCTTTATTAAATAATTTAGTTCTAATAAGAAATAACTGTAACATGAGAATATGTTTATTTTTTCAAAAAGATAAAAATATACCTTTCAGAACTCACTCTCTAACTTTATCTTTTAACTTCCTGAAAAAGTCATCTTTAAATGATGTATATGAATATTATTTTTCCTTACTGGTTTTGTTCATAGAAAATATAACTTAATTAAATTTAATTAAAATCGACGGAAACTTAGTTAAATGTGAACTTAAATTCGTCTAAAATTACTTTAGACATATGTTATTATAACCGATTTTATAACGTATATTTATGAATTTCAACTGTTTTAATAATGTACACATATTCCATGATAGAAAACTATATTTTCCTTGATTTTTATATTTTCATATTAAACTGCTTCAAAAGCTAAAAGTGACTTGACTTAAATATTCATTATAAATTATTAACCAGACTTGTAGCGTATTCATGATTTTCTTGTATGTGTTGATTGTGGTCATTTACAAGATAATTATTTTTTTTTAAAAAAAAGAATTTAATTTTAATCTAACTTACTCTGTAATGTGTAATAAAATAGTGTTAACAAGTAATATTGAAAATATAGAGTCATATTCTTAGAATTTACTAAAGCAGTAATGTGTTTCCTTCTGGGGAATCAATATTTCCTACATAATTTATTTAAAATACATGAAGAACACTGAACCTAACTTCATAAAATAAAAGCATTTTACATAATATGTCTCATTTGCAGGAATTCTTCTCTGATAATTATTTTTCTACTAAAACTAATAATTCTGAATTAAATATGCCTTAAGTTAGAACAATTGCTGTTAAATGTTCTTCTTTACAAAATATTGAAACATTTAACTAAATCCACTCATATTGTATTTTATTTTTAATAAAACAATGAATCACTGTTATTTAAAACTAAGAAGCAAAACATAAATTAGAAATAAGAATTAATATAAAATATTTTCATGAAGATGTAAAAGCTACTTATGTATAAAACTAAAATGAACGAGTTTCCGTCATTATTAAAAAAAAAATTATTTGTAACTTTAGCAATAAGGATAGAAAACATTTTTTTACTCACGAGGTAGCTTCAAGAGGAGCCTATATGGCTTTCTCCGACTTTGTAATAATGTATTTTTTCTATGATGACATGTACAAAAGACACGTGCTTTTAAAAGCACCTACATGTGATGTCTAATTATGAGTATTCTCGTTACTCTCTGTGCAATTATAGAATTCTAAGAATCTTTGCCAACTCAATGAATATATTCTTGCAAAAATGTTTTATTTTTCAAACAAATTTTGTAACATTGATATTTCAGATGTAAGATCCATTCTCTATTGCAAATAACTTTTTAAAATATTTTTCTACGGATAAATAGAGTTTTGTTTTAATGAATATTTATTAACGTTACAATGAAAAGTAATACGAAATGTAATGGAAACGAACCTCATAATTTTAAACATTAGTCAAGTGACGAAGACGTCACAACTGACCTGGAACATACCTCTCAAAACTTCCAAACCATGCCAACAGTAGTACCTGGAATCACAAGGGATTTAAAGTACATCAATCTCGCTACACGATGGTTCTTTATTGGCTGCGAAGTTCGAACCCACTACTCGACAGAAACAATGTCTGCCGCAAGTTCGCGACCGTAACTACTCGGCTGCTGCACTAGATTAAATAAAGTAGCTTACAGAAATACTTTTCCTTGTGAAATTGTAAAATACTCAAAAGTATTTTATCTCTAAAATTATATTTAAGAAATTGTAAGCTATTTTAATCTACAGTTCCTGATAAAAAAAAAAAAGGAGGAGTTACGGTTTCTTAAAAATAACATAATTATTATGTACATTTAGGTTTACTCTATGTTAAGTATATTCTTTTACGTTTTTTTAAATCTATTTAATTAAGGATTGTTACATATTTGACCCACCGAAATGTTTTTGTATTTCATTCTCGTTGGAACATCATTCTACAAACATCCTGTATCCTTTTTACTACTTTTTCTTTTCTTAACTATAGGTGTTTCTTTTTCTTCAAATATCGTACATTTCTACAATACAAATACTGTAAATATATATATATATATATATATATATATATATATATATATCCGTGAAGGGGTGGGTTGTAGAGAATTCCTACCTTCTCCGTGTTTGATGCCTGCTTTCACCAGTAATGAATTTATTTTTCAAAAATATTTCATAATATATTTCTCTTAATTTTTTTTATTCAATTGCCATAAAATAAATATATGAACAAATTAATTATTTTATCTATCGATTGATTATTAAATCACATGTAATCAGGAATCGAGAAATGACTGGTAATTAATAAAATTATTCGGTTAAGTTTAGACTGTTTTGAGTTTGAGGCAGCCATTTTAGCCTCAAGTTTTCCGAACTATTACTATTTTTTGGCTTTCTTCCTTGAATGATTTAGGGTCAAATTATTTTAATATTGATTTTCCATTGTTATAACCAACAAAAGGGCTTTTGTAATAGATGTTGTAATATAATGAATTGTACTGTCTATTAATTATGTGTCTATTGAATGTGTTGCAAAGAAAAGTCTCCCTTTGGTGGTGAAATTTGTTCTTCACGATGCATTACAAAGAACAAACATCCATATGTTTTGTATAATGGGATAACTCTGTATATGTAATGAGGATTTGTATAGTTTTTTAAACCTGGTATTGTAATTCTTAAGAAAGCAAGCAATAATTTTAAAAAATTCAATATTTTAAATATAGTTTTTGACAAGGTTATGGCGAAGGTCTATCGGCGCAGATCAGAAATATATGGAAATTAAAAGCTCATGTCTCTTAAACTTTTGCCCCTAATAACATTTATCTGGGTCAAACTGTCAATCTGTAAGCAAATCGATAGGACATCGAAGAAAACATCTTCGAGGTTCAACTTTACTCATAGATAGAATATCTAAATAATGGATTATCTCGTAGATTTTTGAATTTTTACTTCAAAAGCGCATTTCTCTCTTGTAATTAATTACTTCTTTCGAACAATCAGTTATTATGTAATATTTTTCTGGAAAATTTATTTATTCTTTGACAAACTTCCACTTTAATTTAAAAACCTTTTTACCACTTTTCTTCTGCAATGTTTTATAACCTTTCTCACTTGTTTGCTTTAGTCTAAATGGTACAACTAGTTCTATGTAAAATAGACATAAAAACGGAAATATATTGAAATAATTAAATGTATTTATGAGCTAGTTGCAAATAAATTTTCGAGTTTTCTTTTTCATTAAATAATAGTTACATATTTTTCTTTAATTAATCTAATTATAATTTTAATAATTTTATATTTATCGCATTTTTTTATTAATTATTAAATGCATTTTAGCACAAATTCAAAAAGCACATTTATTGATACACACGTAAAGAGGTATCACATTTATTCTCATCATAGTATCGTAAGGAAATTAGTAACAAAATGAAAATGTAGTACAGTTAAGAAAAAAGGGATATACAAAGAAGCAAATATACTCTTCTTCCAGTTCATATTTTTTACTCTTTCTCGTACAAGTGCATTTATCATTTGCCTAACTAAAGTACGTAATAAATTATGTTAGTTGAATATTTTTTGGAAATTGAAAGTACTGTACCTCTTCTATAATCTTGCATTTCGTCTATTCAGCCTGCTAGTAATTCTGCTTTTTTACACAAACAGACAATTCCTTACTTCTTTTTCTTCTTTTTTTTTTGTGTGTGTCGTTCATATTCTAGATGTTAATTTTGTTATCAACATTGCTGCTTTATTCCTGAAGGCTTTTATAGTAATTTCTGATTGATATCATAGTAACTATTGATTTGTTCGTTATTGGAACTCAACTTCTAGTTTTTTTTTTTTTATTTAAATAGAAATAGAGGGAGGAATGACAGAAAAAGTTACAGTTTTTTTTTCTTTGGGGAAAATGTTTTTATTTTGCTACATTTTTATATAATTGTGTTTTAGTTTCCCTATCTTTTAGTTCTTAAAATTAATTGGCTATTATTAGCATTTTTGAAAAATCTTCAGGTTTATTTTATTTTATTATCAGGTTATTGCCATTTCATTATATTTGTTTGATTTGTGGTACCAAAGATTTTTTTCGTTCATCGCTTTTTTCAAATTTATTGAAGTAATAGAACGTTGCATAAACTGGACATGTATAAAAAAACATCCAGCTATAAATTAAATTCAGTACTCCCTTTATAAATCAGCACTTCCCCTTTTGAGTAATCGGGAGTTTTTACACAAGAAAAATATTACACAGGAAATTATTTTATGCCTTCTACTGATATATAATAGTGAAAGTTGTCAATACAAAACGGCACATTTTTTTGTAGCTCTAGTTACTGCGTTTATTTGTCTCTTTACTTCTGTACTGAACTAAATTTTATATAATTATACCTTTTGGGGTTTAAATGTGTTATTACTTGTGATTTTCCAGAGATTGTTCCATTTTCCAGTGATCCACCGGATTACCGGCATTTCCAGTAATCCGTTGGTATTCTGGTCCGATATCCGCCGGATTACCGAGAGAGTTACTATGGTCCCGATTTAATCAAACTTAGTTGTTGGAACAGAAATAAAGATATATGCATTTTAAAAATAATTCTAATAAGTTAATTTACGTTGAACAATTTAATTTTTATTTATAAAATTTGTAGTTTTATGTTACGCAATGCGTATAATTCTGTAATCAAAATCTATATGATAATAATTATTCAGCAGAAATGGAATTTCACGCCTTTCATAGTATTTTGTTTCATTCTACGCTCAAATATATCTATTCAAAGAAGTTTAATATCTCAATTTTCTTTGTTTGAAAATAGATTAAAATAATTTTATCATATTAATAGCAACGTACATTATAATATTTGATTTAAATTCGTATAACTGTAGTAGTTGCCTAGTTGTTAATGAGGCGCAGATTCGTACACGACGAAGTAAATTTTAAATAAATTGAATGTTTTCAAACTTTCAGTTTATATGTCTGAGAAGAATTAAGTAAATTAAAAACTTAATCACATTTTAAAGAAAGCAGAGTAATTTAAGAGAAAAAGATAACATATGTGAATTGCAATTGAAATTCGCGAAGCTAGATATTATCATAACTTTCAACCATTACACTTTAAGCTAAATACGTATTACGCTGTAAGAGCTGTTGACGATATTTTTCCTTTACAAAAAATTGAAAATCCCATCATCAATGCACCCTTTCGAATGAGTTCAAGAATGCATTTATATTAACTAGAAAATTTGGTTCTCTTTTATTTCTGTATATACTTGAATAAATAGCTTCGAGAAATGAACTTGTTCCTAACTGGAAAAAGTAACATGCACAGAGAACTGAGTAAATGTACTCTCAAAATGTTAAACTAAAGTAACGGTGGAACTCGCAATATTGCTAGCAAAATAAAATTTAAGAATAGTTAGTTAACTGGAAGAGTTGATTAAACTGTTCCATTACAGATAATATACTGAAAAGCAAATAAAAGTTTTTTAAAACCATTCCATGAAATGGAAACAACGATCAATATTTTTCAAACATAATTAGTTTTAAATCGTTAATTAATCGCTTACAATGAACACATAATGAAGTTATGTTTTGCTGGCTTGTAATGGAAGTAATTAGAAATGAGTTGCGAATTGCTAAAAATTTTCATTTTAAATTTGGCAATACGTTTAAGATGAACCATGAAAATTTTTGAAGATATTTATAGTAATTGCTCAAAAGACAGTTAGCGAATGTTTTTAGAAAATGATATTTTCGAGGACATTGTAGAATAAAATGCTTGGAGTGTCATTCGACTTTTAAAATGGATGTAAATATATACCATTAATTCGTGAAATAACTCATATAAACAACATATTAAAGATTCGAATAATTAATTAAAAGCTTAACAATTCCTTTAACATAGAAAACAACCACAGAACAAGAATTTTCCTTTCCTGACAATGCTCATGTCTTCATATTATGGAGGCTATCTTCATCAGCGACGGCAGAAGTTAAAACGCCTTAATAATTTCCCTGAGGGGGAATCCCTTTTGGTGCTGTTGAAAAGAACACTGCAAAAAGAAAACGGACAACTTTCTTTGGACCCAATGGTCAAGGGTTCAAAACGCCGCTCGCACTCTAGACTAACTCTCCTCTCCCGCCACAGAGTTGAAAAATTATCAGCCTAAGTAGTGACTCAGCATTTGAGCACTAGAGGGCAATACATCACAGAAATACTGATTGCATGTTACTTTCGACGCAAAAACTTGCCTATATGTGTCTAATATTAAGACAACTATCCATACATTACCATTTGAGAAATACCAGTTACGGAGTTAAAAAACTATTTACAACAGGCAAGGGATGTGTATGAATTGCAGTAATGACTAGAGAAGCGACCTTCTCCACTAATATCGATTAGAATATTCCTTTTCTAATTATAAGGATAATACTGGATGGGGAGCATGCTGCTTTTCTCTTCAACAACGACGATAAAAGTTAAAACGCCTTAATAACTAGCCCGAAGAGAAATCCATTTTCGACTATTTGATAAGAGCACTTCAAAAAGCGAGCGGAAAACCTTACTTCGAACTCATTGTTCACGAGTTCAGATCGATGCATTGAAGTTCACCTGCCTTCCCCGACACGGGGTAAAAAACGACTGCCGCCGAAGTATCATATCTCTGAATTTGTTGATAACATTGTCGCGTGTCTGAAATTATATTTCTTCTCTTACTGTTTGAAAAACTTTAATTGAAGCTATAACGACCTATTTAATACAATTTCATTCATTCAGGTTAGTGAATCAAATGATAAACATTCTTACGAAAGAGTGTTTGGGATATCTGAAAGATACAGCTCCTTTTTATTCGAATACAAAATGCTAGATAAATTATATTGAAAAGATAATTTTATGTTGTTCTAATGAAGATACAATTTTTATGTTGCTAATCAACGTTATTTCAGACCTTTCATAATACCTTCTGGACAAAGGACTAGTATAATATTATTTCATAGAAATCCACGTGTATTTGAAGTTAATTCAGAAGTTTCCCGTATTAGGAATTGGAAAATGTAGTATCTAAGAAATTTATGAGTACAAATTCGGTAACATCCCAAAAAATTTTGGTCTTGACTTTTCAGAAAGATTAGATCATCTTAGCCTTTTTTGGAGAATATTGACCAGAAGCAATTAATATTTTATTGTTTCTTGGTTTCAGACGATGTTGAGGTATCCAGGTCTCATCGATTAATACCACTCGACCAAATAGACTACAACAATTCAGCGAGGAAAAAATTTGAAACTACCCTACTTATCTGGATCAGATTTGTTTTTGCGCCATTCGACAGACGACTGTACACAAACATAATACTAAAATGCCTTAGCATTACCATCTGCCCTCTAAATCAGGTAGTTTCTGAACCACTATCGTATATCTATCTCTTTGAGATGGAATTTAATATCTTCCGACATAATCTGAGGTACGATACGCATGATATGGATATTAGTTTATTGGTCCGCTATGATATAGTACAGTTTTAATTATCATAATTATTAATTGGCTTTTACCCCAGTGAGCATATAATTACACTGATGGCTATATGCAATATCATCTCCACGAATACATCGAAAACAATCATTAGTTGTATTTGATAATCTAAAACAGTTTGGGAAATCGAAACAGCTTTCACCTGCGGGAGTGTTGGTGACTTTAGCACTTTATACCCTCCAGTGTTCCTTTATCTGCGCATTACCAAATAATCGACCAGTTCAGATGGCTATTGATGGAAACCACAGATGGATCGACCTAAAGCCATTCCACATGTCTATTATAATTTCATCAAAATTCCTTTTGGGGGCGTTTGTCTAGGTCATTGTCAACCTCTTATGGTATCCAAACCTTTAGCCATAAGCGTATTTAATTTCACTATTATGTATTTCAGGTTTGACAAACATGGGCATTGATTTTACATAATGTGCGAACAGTTACTCAACATTTTGATCGAATTCGGAAAGGAATTATTGGTTTATATACGTTTAAAATTTAATAATTGATAGATACGTTACCGATTTTGCATTCAATTTGCAAGTAACATTTACTTTAGATTCGAGTGCAATACGTTTATTTTATTGCAATCGGTGTTTCCGCGATGAAGTTTCATTTATTGTTTGACGTGGAGAATTTTTTAGTAGAGAAAAGAACTTAATTATCACCTAAAAAAAATTCTATGTACAGTATATCACATTAACGTATTTAAGAAAATGGTTTCAGTAAAAATTACTGCAGATTTTTCACCGTGATTTTTTTTTTTTTGTCTTATGCAGATGCGAATATAAATATTTTTTATAACTACCAACCAAACACGATTTTTCAATTTTATGTTTTTGTCAAATTCTCGTTTTTTTATTATCAAACCTAATTTTTTTCATTGTCTTTTATGTATTTCCAAAAATATTGTTGATGTAGTTTTACTTTTCGTTATATTCTGTAAAGTTCGAAAAGCATTGTAGTGAACACGAAATCAAACAGCAAACGAAAGAAACCAGATGAATCCTCGAACTAAGAGATCGCGTGTTTAAAAGATAGAAGTACGGCTGGGAATGAGGCTAGCGAGGTGGAAGAATAGAATAGGCAAACAAGTAGAAAAGTCGAGTGGTTAAATAAAATTTGTTATTATCTATAGTTAGATTGCTCTGTTTTAACAGTACGATACAGTATCGTAATAATACAAATAATTCTTATTACATTTTATATTTTCTTAACTTCAAAAAAAAAATTACTTTATTTTTCAGAATGCGACATACATGAAAATTCAAATTTGAAATTTAGGTAAATGTCATAACTAACATGATGCTGCCAAAATCAAAATTCAATCTATATAGACACATTAGCTTAGAATTTTACCGATTTGGAAAATGAGCAGCCAATTTGCTTTCTTTCTTATGAATTATTTGAATTCGTTTGATAGATGATTGTCGGATGAATCAAAAAGAATTTTAAGAATGAAATAATTTTATTATTATCTGTTTAGTATAAATATTAAAATTTGTCTCAATAGTGTTCTCGTTGAAATGGATAAACGAAAATGTAATAAGATATATTTGAAGATCAATTATTAAAGCTTTAAACACAATTTTTGCCAACTTTCAAAAATCAATGCACTTAAACATAATGTATCGAAAGAAAAAATCATAAATACCTATATATCATTAAATAGGAAATATTTTTTTAAATTTCATAACTACAGTCCAATTTCGTATATGGTAATTGAAAATGGGGCAAATCACAATATTGCATGTTTGTTTGCATACTTAATTATAATGTATGCGAAGAAGAAAATAATATCGATCACGCTCAACCTGTCTGTAGCAATAAATTGTTTCGTTTTGTTTTTTAACTATCGTATATTTGTTGTATATATATATATATATATAACATTTTTCAAAGACTGTGACAATTTAAATATAGTGTTTTTTAAATGCCAAAAATACATCTGTTTTCTGTATTTCATGTACCACTTTCCTCAAAGTCCTTTCAATCACGGAGATTTTGTTGGTAATTGTAGTTTTATGCATAATGACTTTCTCTCTCCGACTAAGATTGCATGATGTGTGTCACGCTATATGTTCTTTTTCCGCATTCTAAGAATTATTTTGAAATGTATGCAGAATTATAGCTGTAGCATGCAAATTCTAGAGCACTTTAAGCAAGTTGCTGTTTTTTAAGAACTTTGTAACTTATTTAAACTGCCGGGTTAATGTAAAACAGTTTGACGCTTTGAAATTCGTATTAGAACGATTTTCTTAAAAATGCAGCAATAATACTTCATATAGTTTTACAAGAGTATTTAGTTGTACTTGAAGAAATTACACAAATGTTCGGTTTGGGATCCTTGAATAATTTGGAATGTATGATTACATTTACCTCATTTCATTCAAACATGTTTGAAATTATTCTCAAAAATAAATGTCATAGCTTATTTTTATTATTTTAGTTTGATAAAGTGTATTGAAAGTGCATGGCATTTAAAGAGCGAACTATGAGTTAGGTCTAAAATTTCTACAATAATGTGACATTTTTATTTTGTTTCGTAGTTTTGATATATAAACCTTGTGTCTGTAAGATATTCGCAATTTTCTCTTCCCTAACCACGGGGGGGAGATGCAGATATAATATTTTATTTATCGAGTTCAATTTTTTTTATAATTAAGCTAATGGGTTATTTATTTGTGATGGAGTTGTGTTACTTTAATATTTAGAAACCAATATCAGTGTAATTTATTTGATTTTTGTAGAACAGAAATAAATATATTCAAAAATACTGAATATTTAATTACATGTAATTATTTGATGGGAAACCACTTTTAATGCTTGAACATATAATATTAGAAATCAAATAAATAAAGTATAAATTATTTTCGATTATATAGTGTGTCCCAAATTTCCTCATGCAAGCTTGGAGAGGTGGTAGAGAATATTATTGGAAACACAATTATATATGACAGCATGGTCGGAAATGCTACCCTCAAGTAATAAAGAGACATAAAGACACAGTAAGGCAATGATACAAAAATCAGTATGAAGTGATTTATTGTCTAAAACTAAGAATATTATAATAGATATACGAATCAGAAGCGATGTTAAAAATTTCACTCTCTAGCTGTGAGGCCCCAAATACATTTATACCACATGGATTACAGAACATTCTCAAAAATCACTGAACAAAACAGAGTTTGACAATTGCAGGTAGATCACACATATTTGAATAAACTACTAATAAAAGCAGAAAGTCGTCAATAATCACCCGGCCGCAATAACTACTCTATTGGAAAATGAAAAGGATAAATGGCTTTGCTATGCAAAAAGCATCATGTAGTTTCAGAGGCAAGTTAGCGTACACTGGTTCGCGTACACCATCAATATTGTCCTCCCCGTATCCTACATCAGTCCTGTGAAAAATCTATATTCATACAGGTTTTGATGCACAAGTGCTAAGATTTCGTGATTTGATAAGCGTCTCGTTGGAAATCTTTCCCAATACAGTCATACCGCAGCGTCTCCATTTTCGTTAGTATAGCCATAAATGAGGTGATCGTCGGCTAACTTGGCATTAGGAAACGATTCATGCTGACCGTGCTCATTCCACATCTACAATAAAGGTCCCACATGTGTCGACCTTGAAAAAACGCGTATAGCTTCTCTCATCCATTTCCGACCATGCTTTCCTAAGTAATTTTGAGGTATTCCCTTCCTTCCTTCAAGTTTGTTCGTGGAGTTAAAGAACAAATTGTTTTTTATCCTTCATCAAATCAATTAATATAGTCGAAAATTGCTGATGTGCAGCATCTTATTAACCTATTCAGAGAATTAAAGGATTGTTAATCTTATAACATTCGAGTTGTACTGCATTTGTGAACGCGCTCGCGTGTGTGGCATGATAGCCTATATATATGGAGTTCACTGTCATGGACTTTCATCTTGATGTCATATCGATGAGACCATGATTCGTAATTGTACGCCAAAAATCTATCGAAACAATACGTTGCTTTCGTTGAATCTTCTCTAAAGAAGGCGAAGATAGCCTGTAAAAAGACCAAAGTAGCATAATGGTCATGGTCGCGCACTTGCGTAAGGTAGTTTCCGTCGAGTTTGGGCTCGAGCCCTGATACTACTAAATACCGCCTTGTAGCCAGGAAAGATACACGTTAAATCAGTCAAGACTCAAAGACCTCCTGTTGTCGTGGTGTAAAAGTTTGGAGACGAAGATCCCAGATCAGATATAGTATCAGTCTCGTGACCGAGACTCAAAATTACGAGGTACGTCACCAATAGTTATCGTGTTGCATCTAGTGCGACGTTAATAAACAGTTACAAATGCATATTTTTTTACTTATATTGCTACATCGAATTAATCGAAACATTGGCCATTTAGGTTATGAACAAAACACAATAACTTTTTCTGAGGGCTAATTTTTCTCAGAGTTCCAGAATAAAGAATTTTTTTTTCTTCATTTCATTTTTCTGTACTGCTTTAATGGAGAAATAAAAGATATGCCAAATAAATTACATTATCAAATATATATATATATGTAGGATTTTTCAGCTAATTATCAAAGTATCAACTGTATTTCAAAGATATTGTAAAACTAGTTCCTCAACTACTCGTCAGATGGCACCACGAATCAGAATCAAGTGATTGCTCACGCAGCGTTCCCTATTCCTGAACAAAAAAGAGAGGCGTTTAGTTCTCGCTCTCGTCTCTTCTCCGCCTTCTCTTTTCTTTCGATGTAACTTAACTCCGCACGCCAGCGCGTGTTCCAACACCCATCTCAGATTTGTAATAAAATTGGGTAGACATCTATCTTTCTTGAGGTAATTAGTTATTCCAAAATCAATCGTATGTAGTAATATTTTAAATAGTCTTACTTCTTCTAATCACGAATAAAATAATGATTCAACTCCAATCTCATTATTCAACTGCTAAATGCCAACACCGTACTCCCCCCCCCCTCCAGATTCCGAAGGACCAAGAGGTGTCTTGTTCAGACGAATACTTCCTACATGTGTAAGATGCTTGTAGTTCGTAGTTATGCGCTTCGGTTGATATTCTTTATTTTTAAGTTATTTATTTATTTAGCGTGCACATCAAATTTACTATTTCTGTTTGCTCTTATAATTTTAGTCAATTAATTTGAGTTGAAAATACAATTAAAATTGCTTCTATCATTGTTTATATTGAATTTATAATTTCGAAATTTTCTGTTAAAAAATATCACGTTCACTCCTCTCATTATCAGTGAATACTTTAATATAGATTATCTGAACAATAATTTATCATGGATTTTTGTATTTTTTGTCAAAACTGGTATTAAGAAGGGAAGCTCTAGTAAAAACACAGGCGTTCCTATTTTTGAAACTTCAGTTTCAAAAATAGGAACGCCTGTGTTCTTACTAGAGAATAAAAACTGTTGTAAGAAAACAGCTATAGCATTGCAATTTTAACCGATTACCGTAACCGAATGTAACATAACATCATTTACAGCACGGATAACATTATCTATTTGGAAAATTATAATTATAATTGAAACAGAAAAATGCAAGCATAATATTTAAATGAACATAAAATCAAATCATCAATCAGCCAAAAGATGGCAAAAATGAAACTTAAATACATCTTTCGGCTTAGGATAATAACTAGAGTTGTGAGGTTAGTATCTATAAGACAGTTAAATTCCAAGTAATAGGGTGAGAGATCTAAACTGTTTATCTAAAACGATCTATATGTAGACACATGCGTTCTGTTCGTTTGCGGTGGCCACAGTTAAAGCAGCAAATAATCTTTAAACTGGACTAGTTGATAGACACTCTAAAGTATTTTTGAGCATTTTAAGGAGATGAACAATCGCAAAAGTCTCCTCATCTTGAGTTCGTGAAAGAATCAACAAGTTTGGTTTTCTATCTATCTATCTATCCAGCTGCGTAGTTCCATAAATATACATTGCACCAACGAAAATTTCAACAACAATCTTTAAGTACTAAATAATTAGCCGTTACTGTAGTTATCATATGACCTTTGAGGTTCAATAGAGCAATTGATGTGTTAGACGCATTAGAGAGAGTTCACTCAGCTTAATCTTTGGGCATCGGTTGTAGTGATTATTAATCCAAAGGTACAATTATAGTAATTTCTACGCTCCACATGTGTACATAAATTTGCTATTTACAAATTATTTGCAACTGTATTGGGCTTCCATATAACCCATACAACTATCATCCTGCCATAGCGTTCAGGAGAACATATTACATCAGAAACATCACCCCCCCTCCCTCTTTCGCGGTCAAAAACTACAATATAATCTGAATACCTTTCCTATGACCCCATGCGGTATTATACTCTAGACGAGACACTCCGTTTCCTTTATTTCCGCGATATTCAAATAAATTATTTCCAACATTGCTTAGATTGTTTTCGCTCGGCTATTTATACAGTTTTAATTATAACATTTGAGGTGGGATGTTCTAGTTAGACTTAAGGTCATGTAAAATATTTTGGTGGGTGGTACATTCATTTAATACTATTACTAATCATATATTTGTTAGACTTGTAATCTATGAGCTTGAAACTTCATTTAAAAAAGTCCTTAAAATCCTCGTTTCTCATCCCTACGTAAGGTTTCTTCAGCAGTAGCACTGTACGATAGCAATATTTGATAAATATAGTACTTGTTTCGTATCAGATAAACACATTCATTTTTGAGTGAATAATTGATGACGGTCACAAAGACTTATTTGAAAAGGTAAATTTCAAAAGTCAAGGGCTACAAGAGAATGTATTTTTGTTATAGTAATGCATTAATGTTGTAGTATAATTACACAAGAGCTAATGGTGATGCACGACCTTGTATTTTCTTACTGTAGTAAATTAATGACGAAGCTTAATTTGGTCCTGCACTTACCAAAACTGTTCACACACAAGAAGTTTTTGAGGTCTATTGGAATTTAGCTTGCAACACTCTGTCCATTACACCTTATGTTTCCCTTCAATAGAATCGAGAAATGACAATAAGGAATGCGAATATATTATTTGTTTAAAAATAACTTTTTAATCAAATGAAATTCAGTTTTTATTGTTTAAAATTAAAATGAAATCAAAATTGTATGCAAATTATAAGTGTATTCCAAAAACAGATTTTTTTCTGATTACTTTGCTGTAATTCCTTATAGAACTTTTGTTACAAACCAAAGCTATTTTTATGGAATTGAGATCAACCTTTTAATAATGTGTACGTGATAAAAGTTGGAATACAATAGTATTGCTTAAAAATTGACGTTTTCCTCAGTTATATACATTTGATAAAAATATATTATTATAAATACATTTTTTGTCAAAATTAAGCAGTATGGAAAGACCATACAAATTTATTTATTTGTATAACTTAACTAATAGCATTTGTTTAATTTTAATAGCTATATTAATAATTTTCATCATCACCTTCAAATATATTCTTAAAATAATATAACTTACTCAAATACATATGTATTTTTAGAATAATGGCGAGAAAAAGTTTATTTTTCTTACAAAGATACATATTTAAAATAAATAAAAATTCGAAAAAAATTAATATAATTGTAACAAAGTTAGGAGTAACTTATATTTTATGTGTATAGTTCCATTGAATTGTCATTATTGTACGTACTGTTTTACGAAATGAAATTATCTGAAACAAAACTGATTGTTTTTTATTAATTCATTTTAATTCCAAAATATATTTGAATACATTTATTTGTATTTAGTGGATATAATTCTTTTACTCTTTTTTGAATTTTTTAGATTCAAATGTGATTATCTGAATACTGAAATTTGAAAACTTTCCTTTTATTTATTTATTTTTTTTTTCAAAACTGTAAGCAATATTTTCACATTCCAGCACTTATTTTCTTGTATTATGCAATAAATATTAATGTTTTATTTTGCTCTTATCTGATCTCTATCTTTGTTTTTTGAATGATTTGTCATGGAATGAATTTTCTGACTATATTAAGACAGAAAATGTTTTTAATAATATTGTTACGAATCTAATATTTTGATCATATGGTACATTACACTTAAAAATGAGGAGAGGCATTTACAGAGATTTCATTGAATACACTGAACCCTCAACCTTGGGACCGAATTCGACGACCGTTTTGGTGACATGGCAAGGTGACTTTGGCAACAAAATGATGCTTTTTGACAATCCTGAAGTCTTGTCGATATCTCTATTAGGGTGAAAGTTATGGACTTTTTCATGGGATATTCCATGTCACTACGCACATGGGCAGAATACTATAAAGATGAAGATATGTGAATCCAGAGGGAATAGAGTTTAGAAATTTACCAAGTGAGGCTATCGGAATTCTGTGAGCGAAAAGTGGCCTGAATCTGCCAGAAAGTGGCCTATATATTCTGGAGTATTCGCCAGGATTGCAAAAAGCTGTTGTAGTCCATACTAAGTATTATTTTGGAAATGTATCCCTAATGCAAACTAATTAGCTGGTTTTCTGAATATTATTGATATTGCCATGGCTTTTATTACAAATGCTATTTTGTGTGTGTTTGTGTTGCTAATCTGCACAAGTGTTGTATTTTCTATTTGGGCTGTTAATCTGTCTTAATTTTTCTGCCTGTGCAGGGATCTGATTATATTTAGTGTACTCCTTTTAATTTTATAATTAATTTTTTACTATTTCACATAAATTATTTGTTCAATATAAAGTGTGCGAAGTGCTAAACGTAATCCATGTTAATATGTAAGAAAATTTTGCTTAAAATTTTAACAGTATCTAGAATGAATTGAATGGTTTTCGCTGAAAAAACTCGAAACCTACGGGAAATAGCTTACCATAAACACCTTACTACGGGGCTTCTCTGATTTCTCATGCAGATTTATATATTTCAAAATTCACATCGTATGATCCTTTTCACTGTATATGGTGCATAATATTACAAATAAAAATAAAAATTATTCAGAATTTTTTTTTCATTTGATTGAATTTCTCTGCTAATGTAAGTAATTTGCATCGTCCCAATTCGTAAGATGCGTTTCTTAGTAAGTTCTTTTTTCAGAAAGCAAAATAAGAATGTTTCAATGAATTAGTTGATACTCTCTAAACTTTATTCTAATTATTTTATCTTCCATTGGAAAATTATTTTCAAATCATCTGAATATCACGGTTCAATATATGAGCAATGATAATAATAACAGAAATGTATATAAATTGACATTGAATTTTACATTACATTTACAAAAATGTTTGAAAATTATTTGAA